>VSDK01007522.1:45780-63455 GCA_009767595.1 Symbiodinium kawagutii | reverse complement strand
CATTCCTGTTGACAGCAGCCTTGTATATCTGTAGTAGGAAAACGAATCAACATATGCAATGGTGACCTCTATAATCACCGACCAGCAAGGGGTTGAGGCATGTTAAGGCATCAAACCCAAGTCTACACTTGATCGATTGATAAAGGGCAATGTTTTCCATTTTTCCGGCACATTAGATTATGTATGCAAGAAGTGGATGCAAGTGGAACGAAGAGGCCTTTGGCTTGATCTTAGAGATTCTCAGTTCCAAAACGGCTCTGCAGATCCATAGGATTCCATAGGCCACCCTTCGCCACACCAGCTTTGAAGCCTTTCAACCTGCCCATCTTTCGTCAAACTTGCTGGTGGTACTTTAAACTTCGCAGGTCGTGCAGAAGTCACCGCCAACTCAGCCTGGAGTCTCGGTGTGCTTTCAGGTTTGCAGGATTGATCCAAATGTCAAGTGGACACATGTCACTCAGAATTCCACGACAAACTTCTGAACATATGCGTTAATTTATGATTGCTTTTTGCTGCTCTGAGGAATGAATCTGTGTGTTGTATTGTTTTGTCCACTCCGCAAAGATGCCAACACACAATTTGAGGAAAGTTCCAAGTCTTACGTGCTTACATCAGGTGCGGGATGCGTTTGAGTCAGAAAGTCGACAGAATCTGGCCCCATTGGAACCCAATAACCTATTCAAGCTATGCAAGTCAAACACGCGAGAAACTTCGCTGCGGTCTTCTTGAAAAGCTCATGATGCATTATGCATTTCAACATGTCCCGAGAATTTGCGTGGCTTTTGACAGTTCCAGTGATGTACTGAGCTCGCACCTCTTGGGTATGGTTGGTGGCCATACCGTAATAGGACTCCTCTGGACTGTGCTTCACCTCGACCAGTTCACCCCCTGGAAATGCGGGAGGCCAAGCTGTGTTGCGATGCGCCGAGGCCCTGGCATTATGCACGCTGTGCAAGGACAACACCTGAGCCCGACTGGCAGGTGCCGCGCCGTGGATCTCGTGGTGAAATCTGAGTCGTTGATGAATTTGGGTCTGTCCACAGTGGCATCCCCAAGCTGCTGGTGGTTTTCTTCTCACATCATATTTATATAGTTATAGATATTTCACATCTTATCACGGTTGTTTGTCGTTTGGATCTGGAAAGTTGTACCCCCATGATGCCGATGGGCACCCCTATTTCCACTCCAGCACTGCGATGAAGCTGCGGGTCTCTGAGGCCCCAAACCACTTCATGCAAGTCTGGATTCGACGGCATGGCGAAACATGAAGTTATTCCTTGAATTTGCTTGACTTTGTCAGTCTTCAACTTGCGAAGTCTCATCATTGGAGACAATTTGTTTGATTCCTTCTGTCATTATTTCATCATGTTTGATCTAGGACTTGCTTACGAGGCAAATCTAGAGGTCGGCTTCGGGTTCGGGGGACTTAAAGGAGGGGCTCAACCAAAGGATCTGTATTTCATGCGTACTTCGAACACCTAAGTGTGACCGGTTGAAAAATGTGTCGTGCTTTGCCAAGTGCGTCTTTTGCTTTCACGTAAGATGGGACAACTGGTTTTCGGCACAAGTACGACAGCAAGTCACCGGAGCATTCCACACATCACCATCGAGCTGCTGTGCATTCCTTCCCAGGCATCGCCGTGGTACGTCCAATCTCCCCTTGTGGGTACCCCGACGTCCCAGACGCCGAAGTTCAGGACGTTCGGCATTGTTCAGCTACCCGGTTTGGTGGCGGTTCATTTGGATTCACACCACTGTCATGGTTAATTTCCCGAGCTGCATGGAATGCTTGCCTTTGGGACATCCTGGTGTTGCATCTTGATGCCTTACAATATCAAACCACCGAATACACATCGAATTGACACCGACAAAATCCAATAAATCACAGCCGGCAACTGTTGTATAGCACCATGTGCACAACCATATGGCGTAAATGTCTGCTCGGATGTAGTATTGTAGAGTAATGAGAGTGGGAGGTATAGATAGATTGGTATAATTCATATCTTTTCCATACCTACATCCCTATGTACATATATCACACCCTCTCAAATTAGTGTGGTTATACGCTTATATACAAATATGTGTGCGTATCACCGCGGCCATGCCTGGAAGAGACAGCCTCAAAGCCTGGCATTCAGCTGCTCAAGTGGTGGATGAATCGATGCTGAATAAGTCGGTCAACACTGCCCAAACAGCGATTGTTGAGGTTAATGAGCCAGTACTATGTTGGTACCAGCTGTTGGTTGATCTTTTACAGCGATGCTTGACGGTGAATGAGCTCGACACTGCAGTGATGCTGGATCATGAACATATAATCGTAGGGGATCTCAGTTTCTCAGAGCAAACCAACTTGTAAAATGATGCGTATGCTTAATGATGCCAAGATAGTCTAGCTTGGACGGGCCACCTGCAAATTTGGTATACATGAGGGTTGTACAAATCCATATGTGCTCTGAGCCAGACTAAAGACTGCTAGCAACTGATACAGTCTGAAGATCCAAACAAATCATTGCTGAAGCGAACTGATCTTCGCTGAAAAATGGTTGTGTAACTGATGCACAGTTGCCAATATTATCGTTGAATCATTGCCCTTGTGGTACTGGGATAACACCACAAGTCCTCAACCGCAGCTGAGGCCTCCAAATGGCCTGGACAGCTGATGACAGTGGGACTTCGTTGAAGCCAAAATGGGTCCAATGGGTCGGCCGCAGTCTGGTGCCACCAGCAGTTGAAATATTCATTGGAGAAGAGTTGGGAAGACAATGAAATCCAACATAATCCAACTATATAACTTTTAGCCAGAGCTGGGAAGAGTCTCTGAGTTTATCTGCAAACTTGAAACAATGCGCTTCTTTATTGGCTCTTGATTGATCCTGTTCGTGGTGCATCTACGAGGCCCAAGATGGCACAAGTAGCATATCCAAAAAACTTTTGAGTGTGCAAGTCATCCCAAACCATCAGCAGCTGCTCTTCTTGAGTGCAATGGCTTGAGACAGACTCCACTGCCATAGTCATACTTTGGAGAGACACTGAACTATACCCTGGTCATACTGATACCCTCAGGTGATCAGGGTGAATCCTCCCTATGGCACCGCACCCTTCACCATAGAGCTCTGGACCACGGTCCTGGTGCCATCGAAGGCGCGGAAGTGACTTGTGGCCCAGCTACGTCCGCTGCGGAAGTTCACTCTGTGCGATTCGCAGGTGCAGCCATTTGCTGCGAAGTACTAAGGACGCGTTCTTTTTGGCCAGGAATCTAAGGGATCTGTGCAAATGCTGTGGTTAACGCTGGTTGTTTATTGTCAATGATGGTTGAGAATGTTTCATCAGAACTAACAGCGACCTGGGATGAAAGAATCGTCTAACAAACGGGGTAGTTGGCCCTTCCCTGTAATTCAGGGTGTTTCTGTCTTCGAATAGCACCAAATGGAATGGTATGACGGGGATAGGATCATAGCAGTTGCTCGTTCAAACTCCTGCGTGCATAAGTTGATGAACACCCAACCTGTCCACAGTTTTGCATCGATGAGCAGCTTCCAAATGATCCCCATCACGCATTTCTCTGCGAAGCAATGGAGGATGGCAAAGGTTGAGGCCTGATGCCATCGATTTCAAACGTCTGGAGGAAATGTCTTGTGCATCGCCGTTGCCTTTCGGTGAGAGAAATCCTTCTGCACCATTGGGCATCAAGATGTGTCCATCTTGGTGATGATCAAGGCTCAAGTGACCCTATTAGCTGGTAGATTACAGTATCTCCATTAAAAAATACGGCCACTTTTGACACTGCTCAAGTACCCTTCACAAATTTGTCCGCCCGTACCAGTTCTCTGCATGTTCCCTCTCGTTCTTGGATTGTTGCAACAGAAGATCAGGGTTCAGTGTTCACCATCCAATGGGCAGAACAATGTGTTCTGTTGCCGTCGAATGGGAACAGTGCCGCCTTTCGAGGACCAGCGATGGCATAGAGCTGGCAGTCAGCCCTTAGTGAAACTCGGAGCCTAAAACTAGAGCCGAAGCGACCGCGGTTGGGAAATCATTGAAATGGTCGATCCACGACCTCCAGGATCAAGAACGGCACAGTCAGAGTGACTCGACCGGCAATCAGGTCTTGCACGAGCGATTCAAGCGACTTCCCATCGATGTCTGGCTGCACGACCGCTGCCGACGTCCCAACCACCTCTCACTGGTCAGTGATCCTGGTCACCTCATGACCAGGACCCAAGCAGGCCCATTTGCCTGGCGTTGAGGGGAAACGTTCCCCGGAACCCACAATGCGGTAGAAGCAACCGATTCGCATGCATTAGTATGCAACATATTCCTCATGTGAAACATGTCTTAACATGTGATGTTTTTGTTCTAAACCTGGCAATGGATATAACATCATAGAAAAACCAGGCATGCGGAAGGGGACAGCGATAAGGTAGCGCCGATCATAGAGGAAACTCAGCAAAGGTTCAGGTCATGGGATCAAAGCAGAGAGAGCGGCACTGTACATTGACATCGGAGCCGCATCAGAGCTTTGCGCTTCTTTTTGCCGATCACACGAGTGGCGAAATACTTCTAGTAGTTCAAACTCTTTTGCATGTTCAAATAGAAGCAAGAATAAGCCTAGAGTGAAAAGAGGAAGACTGACAAGAACAACAATGAAAGTGACTTCGTCTTCAACCATAACACGGGATTCACTGGGATCAAGCTTATGCTTCAACCGCAAGATCCGTGGACTTTCATGCCAAGTGTGGCTTGAACCTGGATATCTTATTGCAGTCATTCTTTATCCGTTCATTGAACAGCAGTGATATCCTGTAGACCTGTGATGCTTTGAAATAGATTGAAATCACCATTTGGATATCCAGCGGATTCAAAACAGACAACAAGACTTTCAGCAATTCGGAAAACTGATCATCATCCCAACTACCACTCCTACAAACAAAAACTGAATTTTGCCATCACATATCCAGTGCAGCCGCTTATGACAGCCTGCCCAGTGTGCCACGTCGCCAGTTGCCCATGGCCCTGGCCTTTTGGGCCGTCATAGTAGAACCATGACTGCCCGTTATCTTCCTGAGCGTGCCCCAAGAAGTGAAAGAGCGGGGCCGGCATTGCCTGGCCTGTTACTGTTGTTGGATTGTTCCTCGCAATATCCTCGATGGATGTGTGTCGGTGATCTTTTGCGTTCTTTAACATCTTTAACCATTAAACTTTACCAAAGCATGTATACGTGTACATTATTGCATCGTACAGTCATACTGTATAGTATAATTAGCAATGTATATCATGTGATGCATGGACATGGGGAGAGGTATCCCTGCAAGTGCCGAAGGTCAAAGAGGTGAGGAAGCCGAGCCATTATCACATCATCTCATGGACACATAGCTATGCAGCCATGCACAAACACGACACCTCGTGAAGCTGAATTGGCCAGAAAAAGAATCCCACTCTGACATGCCGACTGAATCAAACAGCTTGAGCCGTTTCAAAACAATAGGGTGGAATGACTCTACTGTTGTTGGTCAACAACTAGTGGTGTGCATCTTCATTTGAACCAACTTTTGTAACCCCAAACGGAACTCGCAGGACTTTGGAATTGCTCTCGCTCGCAAAAGCAATGTAATTTCTTTAGCATCCTGCCCATAAAAATTAGAAACTTGCCAGGGCCAATCTAATCTGTGCGATGGGGAAGGGCAGTGAACTATCGGAAATCAATTGCAATTGTATTGCTGCAGAAACGGGTTGCAGCTCACCAGTCAGAACAATCCCCTGTAAACTGTTTGCACCCATCGTCATAGTCATCAACCGACCACAAAACAAACATTATCCCTCAAAACTTACTACAGATGGTCCCAACAATCACAATTGTGATTGATTATGTTAAATATGATAATTGACCAGCTGTTATAACAACCCGTCTGTGTACATATAGGATAATATGTTTGTAACCTGTTCAAATGCACAATTACAAACCGGCTTTTCCAATAGTGAATGACTTTTGTATCTACAACCACTCTTCGCAGAACACACTGTAAACAATTGTACAAACTAATTACATCTAATCACTCTTGTCACATCGCTTTTGTGACTTTGGCTACGGTCTCGGGCCGGTGCCCGCACGCTGACTAATCATTGCATAACACATGATAAGAACTAATCACATCGAATGATTAACCACTGTAGTACATAACTAGTCACATCCAGTCACTAGTCATAGCAAAATACATAATAATAAGATAATAGAAGTAATAATATCAACAATATGATACTGTAATAGCATGAGAACAACAGAACAAAAAACTAACATCAACCAACATAGATCTGCCCTGAAAGTCCAAGGCTCATATTCCGACCAACCTTCTCCGGGAGGCGGATCAGGTGTTTCATCCTCCTCATCAAAGCCTCGCTGCTTGGTGGAGCCCATGAACCAGCCCGTCACTCGGAGAGGTATGGTATGGCAAGGATTGAAATGGCGGCTGAATATTGGTTTTGGTATGGGTTTCATTAACGTTGGTTTTACACTGCTTAATGCCTTGGTTTTATATAGGTTGACATGCCTCAATATCCCATTGCTTGTGGTGTAATGATGTCAAATGGTACAAAATGGTACCTTGCCATGCTGAAATGGATTACAAGCGAAATGACTTCCAACTAAACTGTTTCTCTTGAACTTATCACCAGAGAAATGGCTGACAAACTTCCAAGGGGTCCCACTCTTTGCTTCGACTCACCAAGTCTTGGGGTCCGTGGTGATACGCCATGATGAGTCTGAGATGTCCAGCAGCCTTCGGCAGTTCATGGCCGGAGTGAGTCCCAATGAACTTTCTCACATGATGCCCACACTTCTCAAACTAAGTCATACTGTTTCAACCAAGAATGGATTCAACAACGCATAGCAACTCGGAATAGCTTCGAGTGAAATCCTCAGAATTGCTTGGAGTGATGTTGATGAACAACCAACATTGATTTACATCAACAAACATCAACAAGCATCAACCAATATCAACATCAACCAATTGCAAATCCAGCAATATCAACATATCAACCAGTATCAATTAATATCAAACAACTTCAAACCTCCACCAACTTCACAAGTCATCCAACAAGTCGTCGTGGCGGGCGGTGCCTTCATCGCTGAGGTCATCCAGCTCCATGGCCTGGTGGAGAGAACTCGTGAACAACGAGAGACGAGCATCTCGTGGCGTTGATGGTGGTTTGGTTGGTGGTTATCATGGTGGTTTTATTGGTGCTTTTAATGGTGGAGTTGATGGTGATTATAATGGCATTGCTGGAGTTTATGGTGGTTTTAACGGTGGTTTTATTGTGTTTTATTGGTGACAATGGTGGTTTTGAATGGGTGATGGAGTTCATGATGCTTTTATTCATACAGTAGTAGTGGGTTCATGCTTCATTGGTGAAGTTTAAAGGCGGTCTCGAATGATGGAGTTAATGATGGAGTCAACGGTGGTTCAAAGGTGGTTTGATTGGTGGTTTTAATCCTAATTGACAATAATAATTCAGTCATAGTTTCTAAACCATTATATTTTCAATGGTGGAGTTGATGTTGGAGTTGGTGATGGACTTAGAGATGGTTCGTCATAGTCATAGGGAGCAACAACCAACAATACCAAACAGTAAAAATCTTCGATGATCTTAATCATGGTTACGGTAGCAACCAAAATGCAAGAAACAAAAACACCCCAGAACTTGGCTCGGCGTCGCTGTAGGGTGGATCTTGATGGATCAGATTGGTGGTGAAACAAGCTGCTTCAGTATAGAGGGCGGTAACATCAAACCAGGATTGCTCCAACCGGCTAGTTCATCGGCACTCCCACAGTTGACGCACTGGTTACAGCAGCTTGCAAAGAAATTGGTGAACATCCCACAGCCATGGCAACCATTTCATTGCATGATTTGATAAAACTAAACTATTTGCCATCATTTGCACCATTGCCATCAGTGACCAAACTATTATTCATTGATCCCAAAGCCAAATGGCAACCATTTCTTGGTGCCAGGTCTATTTCATTACCATCCGATATGCAGCCGAGTTCCAGGAAGGCCATGATAAACAAATGGCATGATGTAGTTGTAGACCAATGTCACGAGTCTTGTTTGAAAAGATCTGTGATTGATATGCCTACTATTAGGAGTCAACAGCAACACAGCCCCCCTTCCGGCCACATGTCGATATCTCAGTCAATTCATGCCAATGTCATGCTCTGTTAGATATGCACTGAAACTGTTGATTTTTGGTTTGAACAAGGTGACTGACCTGGCTTGTTACACATTTTCTCACATCTCAAGTGCACTACTTTGGCATGGGCTCCAGCAAGAAATAAACACATGTTCGGATAAAATAAACTGACATGTTGTGACACTTGCTCTGATATGTGTCTGAACGAATCTTGGCCAAGCAAACATTCTATTCTGGCGAATGTGTTCACATTGTGTTTTGAACAAAACACCAAATAGAATTGACACATCATATATAGGACATGTACAGCACGCCTGCCGGGATGAATACTTGGCATTCCCTTTGACGTCACGCATCAATACTGATGCACCCTGGTTACTTTCTGGGTGCCGCGCGCTAGGGTCTGGGTCTGGGGCAATGTCCCAACATCGGTTTTTGCAATTTTGGGTTCTTGGCCGTTCTCCATGAAAGCAGGACCACTCATACCAAAACGTGATTCATCATTTCCCATTAGTTTTGGTCGCTGTTGGTTGTTATCTCTGCCAGCTGATTTAGGGATATTAAACCATCAGAGGTACTGCTTAAAATAGCTCTGCAAAACATTACATGGTTTCGCAGTGGGCAACCGTTTCAACACCCAACTTGACGGAGACTCAACGTCACTTGTGCTGCCAGAACCTCTGGTTCCTCTTTTCGCCGAATGACCTGCCGTGGGCAAAGTTCAAGCAGAATCTTTGGCGTTTGGATGCGTAAACGGTGTATCTTGATGTATCTTGTGCTGTTCTCATAGTGGCTCCGCTCCAATCTCTTCCTCTGCGTGGTGGGAGCATGTCTGCATGTCTGCTGCAGCGCCTTGTCAGTGGGAGCCGGGTCGTCCATTTTTGGCTTCACCGGTGGAGCTTTCACTGGTGGAGCTGCCGCCTTGACCAAGCAACGAAACATTTACCGCACAGCAGCCAGTAACAAACCAAGATCCCAACATATCCCAACAATCAACCGTGTCACAGCACTAAGCACTAGGAATCATAGGTTGGAACATTTTGGGATAATGACAAACAACAATCAAGTGTCATATGTCAAACAAACAATAATCAACTAAGTTGGAGCTGTACCAGCCATGAACCAACATCTGTTTGCGCATGTCATAGCAGTTGGAGCAACCAAGCTGGCACCCAATCCCCAAGGATCCCAACCACTCTTGGCACTCAAAGGCAGGTTCCAAAGGCTGCAGGTTACCACTGATGCCTTCCAACATTCACCCGCCTTCATCGGCACTGGCGGCTTCTTCACACCTCAGTGGAACGACCCAGACATGGCAACAGCGCCAACCAGGCAACACGACCCAGACATGGCACATCATCCCAATCCACCAATGTAATTTATAGAAAACATTTCGCAGAAATGGATTCCAAACCGCTCACATGGCATAATTTCTGGGTCCTTTGTTGTCAACCCACACCCAGCGATAGTAAATGTGAATGCATGCAAAATTGCCTGAATATTTGTCACATTGCCTGGTTCCCTCTGTTCACTACTGTTAGACATGGCCATCAAATGACTATTATTTTCACCACCCGTAGTCGTTCGCCATTCTTGGCCATTCCTAAGCATGATCCCTTTGTTATCAACCAACAATTGTCAACCAACATTGATATCATTGTGGCCATTTTGGCTCATGGCCACCTCCGCTTATCAGCTCACGAAGTCTCCTCTGAACATGTCCCAAAAGAGCCCCAAAAGAAACGAATCAAAGTTCTCGCTCCATGCGTTAAATCCCCTCATTTCATGAGTCTTTTGCTTCTCCCCTGATTTCCTTTTGTAGCATGTCTACTAACAGGCATGTACACATATATGCAACACATGCATATTTAGATACGTTTGTATAGGTCTGTAGCGTATGCATGTGACATGATGGCAAATGGCGGTTTCTCAAAATAGGTAACCCCCAAAAATGGATGGCTTATTACTAGCGATGGTTTACAAGCTGGATGAAAGCTTGGGGTACCCCTATGGCTTGAGAAATCACCAAATCATCCTTTATATCAACCATTAAAAATGATAAACGCACCATTTATTTTTGGGTCCAATCCCTTTTGAGAAAGCCCAAACCATGATGTATCCAGAAGCATAGCCCTGGCACGGGAGCGGCGGACCTTCCTGGCGGTGTCTGAAGGCTCCCCACGGGGCAGTGGAGGCGCTGGAGGCGATCGTGCAGAACCTGGACAT
Organism: Symbiodinium kawagutii; assembly: GCA_009767595.1. Classification (NCBI taxonomy): domain Eukaryota; class Dinophyceae; order Suessiales; family Symbiodiniaceae; genus Symbiodinium; species Symbiodinium kawagutii. Next base: position 53,044 of record VSDK01007522.1, on the reverse strand, counting down.
GTCAGTGCAGGTGAAGGAGAAGATGGCTATGGGTCAATATTAACCATCACAGGAAAACCCCTCATTTATTGGTGTTAATAACCAACAAAACTACAAGGTCAATATTAATCACCAATAAGAATCATCATCAATGGGGTTAATCACCAACAAAACTACAAGGAAAACAATGGTTAATGATAGGGGAACCAGGGGTACGGGGTGAACTGACCCACAGCCATATGGACATTGATTGCACCTAACATCTTCATGTCATCTCAGGTCCATAGGTCCATAACTATATCGGTGGTGAAGGGTAATGGTTGATCATTAGTTGTGGTGGTTCTTATGGTGCTTATTCTAAGGTTCTTGTAGATAATATTGATAGATTAGCCATATTGATAGATATAGATAGTGAGTATTGGCTAACATTATTGATAAATACTTTTGCACATTTATCTTCACCAATAGTTAAATCTATATAAACAAATTAATTAGCTAAGTCTCATCAATAGATATAACAGATGTAATATAATTATATATATTAATATAATAGTCATGGCGTGTCATGAATGCGTCCATGGCTTTCAAGGCAAAGTAGATGGCCCCTTATTCTTCTGACATACTGTCGCGTAACCCTCGCCAAGCATTCCCAACGATTGAAGTCCAAGATGCTTCAGGAACTTTGACCAACATGTTGTGAAAGGCCCTAACCCCTGCTACCATGGCTCCAGAAGGACGGATTCTTTCAATCCAAAGTGTTCCCAGAATCAATCAATCAATGAATCAATTAATCAATTATAAAATCAATTGATCAATGAATCAATTCATGAATCAGTACTTTCTCAGTAGTCAATTATCAAAATCCGTTGATGGCTCCATGTAGACACCAGCTCCAAAGGTTTCAGCCACTGCTCCAAACGATTTCTTAGGGAACCCGCTGAGAGAGGCAGCGCCCAAGACATGACCTGGTCGATCCTTAACTGGTGGCCTGGCGAACACTTGGAATGCCTGAAAAACATCTTCAACGCCTGAGCAACATGTTGAGAATATGTATACATATATATATATATATGTGTATACATAAATGATACATGTATGAATGTATTAATGCATATCGTATATTTGCATATGAATAACTTATATGACGGATATCTGATAGGAACGCGTTGGAACAGCTGAGCTTCAACGGAAAACTCAGTATTCTTGGCTTTCATTGGATTTCCATGGATGAGCAGCCTTCGTCATAGAATCGAGATAATCTATGCAAACCCTTGAAATAACTTCAATACAGGTGCGTGATCAAGCACATGCCAAATGAGTTTATTGACAAAGCACTGCATTGTGCGACAAGTTGCCTTGAATTTCCGGACACCATGAGAAATCGATCCGTACCTTGAGTGAATGAACCTACAAGTCATATCCTGGATGGTGTCACTCGCTGATGGATAAAATACCACCGATTGAGTCATCAGTTGTGCCTCCTAGTGCCTGCTATATGTCTCTTGTTCGGATGGTCAAAGCTGCAAGCTGCCAGTTTGCTACAATAAAACTGACCATTGATGCTGAAGAATTCTAGCGAACCAGTGGATATTGGCACTCCATACTTTGGAGTTGGGTTGCTTCCACCGCAGCGATCCACAACATACTTAGTCTATTGAAAGGTGGCAAGTCGGTGGCACTCCACACCCATGGCCTGCGCTGGTGCGCTGTAGCCTGCGTGTGCCCCATCTGTTCCATCTTGCGATGAACACCTGGAGCTACGGCCACTACCCAGGCGTGCTGCCCGAGATGGACGTGGCATGATGGTGACCCACTCACTGAACAGAGAAACCACCATAAATGGCTTCATAGTGGTTAATCTACTCATTCAACTAATGAGGATTAACCACTATAAATGGCTATGAATGGCTGTAATGAACGGATCCATCCCCACACAACCCATGGGCAGCTTGTTGAATTGCGGGCTTTCAATGCCAATTGCAGCTCGACTGGACAAGAACTGACGAACCCAGTTGCGAGATGGTACGAATATGTTCGCAGTGCTGCTGCTCCAATATGATCATCGTGCGATTCAACTGCTCTGCTGACATCTCGTTTTCTCTAATCCCTAACAGTCATCCAGTTAGGTGATGTTCAGTGTCCCTGACATGGGATGTTTACATGTTTTTTTCACATGTTTAGCTTCCCCTCAGTATGGATGCACGGCATGGGATGCCAAACCAACGGGTCCCACTCCACAGCTGGATCGCTGAGTGCAAGCGTACGAGCTTCCCGATGTGCAAAAGGCTCACGCGAGCCTCGCTGCGTGTCGCTTTCAGTTCCCGTCGGTTCCCGTCCCGTAGTCACCAGGATCCTTTGGATCCAGCTGTTTTTCCTAACTTCCAAAAAAGAGTATGCCAGCCTTGCCACATACTGGACGATGAATTTGAAGTCCCAGGAAACACACCCGCACCAGGATCCGATAGCTAAGCGCTGAAGAGAATCATGATATGATGACAGTTACTATCATCGTTGACATCCTTGCTGCTATGTGTCTGATAATCATGCTGGTGGTGTGACTCGTGAGAGTCACGATATTCACTTGACAATGCCTCACCGGTTCCGCAACAAAGAATCAAGTTATATTCAGTCGAAATATGAATCGAAATGCATGAGCCACAAATAGAATCACCAATCCACACATTAAGTTGTCACTATGCAAGTCAGTCAACCATCTCTTTCAGCCGCCAGGAGTGAAGCCTATGGCGTAGCGCCCTGGGGTTCCACTGGGCTTCCCAGCTGCTGGCAGCTGAGAGATCTCCTTGCCGTTCCGAGACGAGTGCGTCCAGTGGCCTCAGGGGGCTGTGGAGGATGTGTGAAGGTTAGATCTATATAGGTGATAATGACTAAATCTGTAGGTACTGATGGTTACCAATGGTTAATGATCAAATCTGTAGGTGCAAATCTGCAGCTACTAATGTTAATGGTTAATGACTAAATCTGTATAGCTACTAATGGTTACTAATGATTTATGATTACATCTGTAGGTACTGATGGTGATGGTGAATCTGGGTAAAATTATAGAATGGTTACCTTTAACTTGGTCGTCTTAATTCACCAATGAGTATTCGTATCATTCATTTCATCTCCGGAAAACAGCAGAGATCGCTTCTTCCTGGCAATTCCAAATGGGCGGGGAAAAAAGTGAATGAAGCCTGAGCAACCACAGGGCTGAACTTTTGCTCAAATGTTTTCTTTTCTACCAAATTGCTCTTTACAGACTTCATCCTTCCCCTCAATTATTCACACCATGGACACCATGTAACAATAAGGGTTGCAGCTAAGCAGCATATCAAGCTTCTCTTCCACAGATCGCGCTGATCGTGTTGGAGGAAGTGAATCTTCTGGAAGCGAATCTTCATCTGCCAGGTGAGCTGCAAAGCGTATGCCCCTGGCCATAGGCAATCTTCAATTGGCTGTGGGTCAATATTAACCAACCAATAATGGGGGATAATCCCCAACAATAGTTGGGAAAGAATGGTCAATGATGGGGAACCAGGAGTACGGGGTTTTGACCCACAGCCAATTGATTACACTTCGAGGAGACAAAGCTGAAGTGAATTGTGGGATACCACCAAAACCCACCAAATCCCCTTGGCCTCTATCAATAAGCAACAGGAACTAATCGTTCTGCGCGCAATGAGACAACATACTTATTGTGTGTGTATGTACTATTATTGATGATGATGACGATGAGTGGATGATGAGTGGTGATGATGGTGATGATGGTGATGATGGTGATGATGGTGATGGTGATGATGATGATGATGATGATGATGATGATGATGATGAGGACAGACCAGACCAAACCAGAAAAAGTAATGCCGATATTTCACCCGATCAAGCACATCATCTTACAGGAAAATCGACCAATTTGTAGCGGCAACCACGTCACGACCATTTCCAAACACAAGGAAGACCTCAGACTTGTTTCCCCGGAGGTGCGCCACAATTAACTTTCGACCGTTGAGTCTCTGCATACATATATCTATCTATATGTAGGTACGTACATTATGCATACTATTGAATAGCTATTGTTGTTGCTGCTTTTGCACGGCCCAAATTGTAGGATCGGCGGCAATTCGTACAAACACATCTTTGAGAGTCACCAAGATATAATTTGTCTAACTGACATGTATGTGTATAAATAGAAATCTATATATAATATACATATACATATACTGTATATACATATGATAGTGTTTATTCGTATTTTGTATGTTTGTGTGTTTAGTTTAGTTTAGTTGTATGTCTGCATTGTTCTTACCCAAACAAACATGTTGTCCGCAACCCGGACGTTCGCCCACACCCATAATGAGGCACTGCAATGGAGGATCTTGTGCAAGGTTTGACGTGGTTTGTAAAAGTTGCAAAAACATTGGCTATTCACAGTGATTTGTGTTTTAGGATTTCAGGGTTTAGGGTTTAGGGTTTTAGAGTTTAGCGTTTTACTGTTTCAGGTTTCGGGTCTCGGGTTTTGCGGTTTGGGGGTCAGGGTTTTGTCAACTTAGAAACCAACAACGGCCCTGCGCAGGAATTTGGGAGTAAGGAAAGCCTTCCTGTTGTGGGCGGGCAAACGTCAGGGTTGCAACGAACATGTTTATAGTGTTTCAAACCACCATTCACATATCAGCCATTGACCAACCATAGTTGCTGCAACCATCTGCAACCATTATCAACCACCACTCAACTCAGTAACATCGTTTGGGTACCCTCATGAACATCACCAGTAATCAATCATCAGTCATCTACAATGAGCCAAAAGCACTCATGGATCGGTCTTCAGGTCATGTTGGTGAATCCTCATATTATTCAAGAATCAACCATCAGTAATCCACAATCACTTAGTATAAACTACCACTGACTATCATCAATACTATAACAATACCTGATTGTGGATTACTATTAGTATAACTATGTGGATTAGTATAACTAGTATTACTATTAGTAGTTCCTGATTAACTAGTTGGTATAGTTAATCCACAATCAATTAGTATGTTGGAACCACAATAGTGAAACGCTTGCAATAGCTACAAATAATTTCCAGATCTGGATTTTTTAGCCCTTACTAAATTTAAATTAGCTCTTATTGATTTTTAATTACAGAATGTCAACTTGCCCCAGAGCAGTTGCAATAATAGGACAGCATTCACAATAGCTACAAATAATTTCCAGAAAATTCCAAAATTTTGAGATTTCCCCCTTACTAAATTGTAAAAGGGCCAATTTAAATTTAGTATTGATCCAGAAAACCAGTTCACAACCAGTACTAAAATTGCTAATTGTGATTAGATTCTTTTCAATAAGCAAACCAAATCTTTACAAACTCAAAAATCTGACCTTGTTCAAAACAGCTGTTTTCTTTTTTAAAATCCTTTTAAAAAAATGCAAAAAACAGGTCCACAAAGGGTACCCCCTTGCAAGCTCCTGCATTGCAATTATAAATTGAAATTAGCAACTGCAATAAAAAACAACTTCCCTGGCTAATTTCTATTTTTTTCTTCCTTATTGTCTTTTAAATTGTGTTTAAATGCGTTCTAATTATGATTGAATGCTTTTCAAAAGCATAAGCAAACCAAACCTTTACAAACTCAAAAATTTGACCTTGTTCAAAACAGCTCTTTTCTTTTTAAAATCCTTTTAAAAAATTGCAAAAAACAGGTCCACAAAGGGTACCCCCTTGCAAGCTCCTGCATTGCAATTATAAATTGAAATTAGCAACTGCAATAAAAAACAACTTCCCTGGCTCATTTCTATTTTTTTCTTCTTTATTGTTTTTGAATTGTCGTTAAAAGAAAGAAAAAAAGAAAAGAAAAGAAAAGAAGAGAAGAGAAGAGAAGAGAAGAGAAAAGAAAGAAGCCTTCGGGGAGAGTCGTGGGGAGAGTCGTGGGGAGAGCCCAGATTCCAGGTATACAATTGCAAAGCTGACCCCCCCCCCTAAAAAAAAGAAAAAAAATATTTTTTTTAGGGGGGGGGGGTATACTATTGTGGTACCAACATTAATCCACCATTAACCAATAGCCCTCATGAGGGGTTCAGCCAGCCATGATCTCCGGCAGCGCCTGAATCCTCCACTTTGACGCCACCGTGCCGAAGCTGGGAACGCTCCGCGCGGAAGGTCTGCTGAGGTCCGCCTCGTCCTCACAAAGGGCCGGGTTTCCAAACTACCTGGGAAAATTGGTTACAAATATTGTTGGTTACTATTGGTAATCAATTAGTGAATATCATTGGTAAATAAATATCATTGGCCCTGATTTGGGTACTACCAATATACCAATAATAGTGAAATTACTAACAGGAAAGATTATGATCAGTAACCAATTATGGCCAGGTAACCAAAGAAAATTGGTTGCAAATATTATTTGTTACAAACTACCTGGGAGAATTTTATTGGTTACTATTGGTTACTATTCGAAAGAATAACGTTGTTGGTTACAAAGTCCAGGAAAGAATACCATCTTTGGTTACTACTGGTTGCTAATAATCGTTAGTACTGGTTGTCAAAAAATGGCAAGGAATTGTATGGTATTTTGTGGAATTATCTTTGCTGGGACCTTCATCCACCCTTTCAGGGGCCGTAGGAAGATAAGGGATCACTTGAGAGGAAGCAGCATACAACGAAAAGAAGGCATTTAGAGAAGGTTGAACAAAATATCAACTGAGTACCTAAAGACTATTTCGGAGAGTTCGTAGGACAATTGATGATAATTTTGCAGGATCTATGAATGAGGTGGGAGTTGTGCAAGATTTCCGGATCGGTTCTGGATGACCCAGTATTTCTGTGTGGATTTCAAAATGACATGCTCTGGATGATACATACAAGATGTAGTTAAATGAATTTATGAGGTGGTGCAGATAACCTGCGGAACACATCAGGAGTACTTAACGACTTTGGCTGGATTCATGCATGATCCATGATATATGAAATGTAATCCACGCAGGGTACTTGGATGGTGTGTAATGGTGTGTAGAGGGTTTTTGGCTACTTCATGAAGGATCATGCAGTGGATGATTTATGGATACTCTCTGCAGAATATTTTGACAGTCCTTGGAGGATTTATGGATCGCGCAGCATGCGAGATTAATATGTATTCATGGATTTTAGCGTGAAATCGATTGAACAACTTGCCCATATTTGCTAAATGAGTGCATACTGGACGATTCATGGATGGCAATGCAGGTAATGTCATTGATTTTATGCAAGATTGAGGAATCTGCAAGTTCAACCCACGACTTTTTCAGCAGG
>VSDK01007522.1:1041-45745 GCA_009767595.1 Symbiodinium kawagutii | reverse complement strand
CAGCAGGAACTTCCAGACTTCAAGAATCCCCTTATAAATCTGAACAAGTGAGTGCCCCTATGTGCACCTCTGAACGACGAGTTCTCCAAACTGCTGACCCATGACCCAACCATCACGAAGCCCTCACGAAGCCATCGCTCGCCGCCTCGTCGAGGCCTCACTTTGATCATGGTATCTCCACCACATTTCGTGATCTCGAAGCGCAAACGGTCGGGTTCGTCCTACGAAGTGGCTGACCAATTGGAACAGTTGGTCTCTTGAATAGCCAAAATAATCCAAAATATAGTTACGACCAAATGACAATGAGACAGTCTTAGCTGGTCTTAGTTACGATTCGTATCAGATCGTATTGCTTAGTCATGGTCAGTCCTCGTGGAACATGTGCTTGCGGGCGGCTTCCAGGACTTCTCGTCGAGCATAGCCTGCGGCAGTGCTGAGAGTTTGCAAGCACACCAGCGTCGCCAAGCCCAGCCTTGAGCATGTCCCCAGCAATCCATCAGATTGTCGAGCCTTGATGCGGCAAACAGGCTATCAAAGATCCAAGGAAAGTCATGGAAAGCCATGCGCAAAACTCGACACATCAAGAGCATTCAAGAGCCAATCATGTCATCTCTTTGATGTGACAACTGCAACAATGGCTTTTAGCAGATATACAGTGAGATTCGACAACCGCCATTCAGCAACTATGATTCTGGATTTGGCAAAGGTTCAATGCCAACATAATGTACAAGCTGTAGGACTAGAAGTTAACGTTGGTCAACATCCTACCCCAGCCCACAGACCGCCAAGCGCATGTTTTTGAATTGTCTAAGTTGTTGATTCCGCAAGGTTGTGCAGAGTTGGCAAAGTCGCTGAACGATCAGAGTTTCTTATCGCTGCATCCTGTAAGTTGCTGAGTCGTCGATCCCCAGATCTGTGCTCGAAATGTTGTCCATCTGGTCATGCGCTATCACGCTACTTTATCCTATTCACGTATGAAATCACAGTTTCAGGTCACGCCAGGTCCTTCCACTCAAGTTGTCCTGTGCAAAGCTTACTCGATAAATGTGTAAAAATGCTTCTTGTGGCTTTCACAACTGTCGCGTACTCCCGCCGCACTTTGTCAAGAGGGATAAGTGTTCTGATTGCGATAGGTTACACAAGGCAGATTCTCCCCAGACACAACTTGCGTGAGCTTCAAAATCCTACAACCTAACTTGGCAGATGTAAAAAAATGAGCACGGGGATGGGTAGACAAAAGCATCTACGGTGCGGTTGCAACAGCATCCTGCAGATGGCTTCAAAACAGTGAACAACATCATCCTACAGGACCATCCAAAATTCTTGGAGAAGAGAAAGCCACGTCCTGTTGGTCACTTTCTCCACCTCTGGCTGATCGTTCTAAATTGAGACTTGACACATCAACACGGACTAATTGGAGTCAAGCAACATGAAGCCTCCATCCTTGTTCACCATGAGCCCCACTGGACGGCTATTTTGGTACCGGCCAAATCCTCAGTTTGCGCGGGTGTCTGCCCCCGGTGTCGGTCTGCGAAGCTGGCCGCATAACACGGGCGGTGCATGGAAGTATGTGGCAGTGGGTCAGTTCAGCCTGTACCCCCTGGTTCCCCCCATGATTCACCAGCACGTTTTCCCTTTGAGTTTGTGAACTTCCCCCATGAGTTGCTTGATAAAGTGCTTGACCCAGCTCGCCATATACTTGGTATATATCCCCTATAATTGTTAGTTATCATCCCCTATTAACCATTGACCAGCTACTATTTGTTGGTTAGTATTGACCCAGCTCGTCATATATAGCTGATATATTCCCTACTATTGTTACTTGTTATAACCTATTGTTACTAGTCACAGCCTTGTTATCCCCTAGTTTCCGATTATACCCTACTATCAATCATCAACCAGCTAGTGAAAAATTGATTGATTGTTACTTACATAACCCTTATAATTGTTACTTGTTATAACTTATCACCTACTATTAACCATCAACCAGCTATCAACCAGCTATCAACCAGCTATCATCCAGCTATCAACCAGCTCTCCAATGTCGCTGGATCAGATCCCAAGATCCCCTGAGCTTCTGACCCGCCAAGGCTTTGGAGATGGCCGCCAGGTTGCCTGGGCTCCGAGAGCGGTTGCGCCGAGGGCTCCGCCGAGGGCTGCGCCTGGCTAGCAATGGTGGGGTAGGCACTCAGAACCATTAAGGGATGTTAAGGGTTTAGGGTTACTATGGGTTAATGGTTTTAGTATGTTTTAGTATGTTTTAGTATGTTTTAGTTAAGTATGGTTGGATTTACTTGGGATGTTGTCGGTCAACAGTTTGAGGGAAGCCTTTTGTTGATGATAAAACATGTGGTAATGATAGTTGTTGATAATTCGTTGGGATGTTGTGGTAACCAACAATTCTTTTGGGCTAGCAATCATCGGTGATGAATAGACTGAACCAGCGATAGTCACAATGGTTACCAAGGGTTGATGATAAACACGACACTGCTTGTGAATCATGCTCATCAATTAGTTGCCGAGGGAAACCAGTCGTCAAATCGTGGCGCATATTATTCAGTCATTAAGTAATCAAGATCCATCAATTGTTGGCAGTCACAGCTACTGACCACGGGTACAAGTAGAGTCAATATTCAAGATTGACCGTCATAGATCATGGTCAGAAAGCGTTGTTACTCATTGTTCGTACTCTTTGACTCTGTTCAGAAACGGGTACTCTGTTTCCTGTTCACAATGATCGCGAAGAATCGAATCGGCAGTGGTTTATTAAGATGAAATTACCATGGATACCTGTCAAGAATCTATGGTATGCCGACTCAAATTTGAACCTAGGGTGGTTCAAGGGTACCTCCATGATCAATCAAAATCACCACATAACCACCACTTTGGCCAAGAAATCTCGCCGCAAAACCGAGCTCATTGGGGGTCCGTAGTTGCACCAGAGTTGCACCATGTGCTAATAACGACAGGGCTCCTTCAAGAAGTCAAGTTCTTAAGTTGTTCATCCAATATTCATCCGTCATTCACCCTTAACAAATATCAATCCTTCAATAGACTTCCTCATCCTTGACATTAAAAAATCTTCACCCGGGATTCATCCTTGCATGTCCCAGACCTCCGGTGCCGAAAACGATCCATTGCTCAAGGGCAAGGCTACGCAGACAAGATGCTATGAGTTCTTACTGAGTCTGAAGTATCGCCCTGGCTGGAAAAACTGACTGTTTTGTGTTCATGTGCCATGGCCCAGCACTTTGCTTGTTCAAAAATGTTCAATCAAAGCTTTCAGCCTTCTTTCAGGTCTGAACGTCGGATCCGATTCATTTCGTGACCTCTTTTTTACCAACATCCTGTTTGGAAACACTACTCAAAACAGCACACGATCACCATAGGTCCTTGATAGTTTTCTTTTTTCAATTGTCCCATCAAAACCTGCAGAGGTCACCTTTTGTAGCCCCTCATTTCGAGCAAATTTTGCAAGGTAGGGAAGGGCGGTCTGAACTTCGAAGAAATATGCATCTGTGTTCAGTGTAATCGTGACAATGCCTGAAGCCCAGATCGACAAGATTCGACAAGACCTACTGATGTTTTTTTCAAGAATCAGTCACGCAATCACTATCGTTTGCCCTTGGCCTTTCTTGAACCATCACCTACACACTGGCCTAAATCCTTTTTATTGATCAGGGGGATTGATCGCGGTTCCCCAAGATGTTGTCATATGTTTTCAAACTCAAGAAACCAGGGAGTGTAGTTTCCTCGTTCTCCTACATTGACAAACCGCGGCTCCCCTGAACCACACAGGGCACCAGCCCGCTCCAGAGGTGCTGAGAGAGAAAGGCCCGCAGTGGCCGCGGAACCACACCTCAACACAATGAGATGGTGGCACCTCAAAAAACGAATCCTTCAAAAACGTTAGCAAGGATGCGTACTGATTGTCAATGGTTGTTGATGATCCTTAATGATTCTGAATCGTTCTTAGAACGGTTGTTAATGAGTGTGAGTGGTTGTTGACCTGGGACTGTTGATGGTTGATGATTGTGGATGGTAGGTGAATGGTTGTTGATGATGGTTGCCATTCTGATTGTCTTACTTTTCTCTATGATTATCCAACAAGCGGATGACTATCAGGATTTCCAAGGTTGCCAGGCACAGTTGATCCGGTACTGCCAGTCAAACTGATGGCAAATGTGAAGCATGGTAAATCAATTATTAAATAAATAGGACGGAAAATCTAATATGGTATCAACTTCAAGAGATATGCTAAAGAACACAAAGAATGTGACCAAAAAGTGCGATCAGCAGAATGAATATTGCCTTGCCATGAAAGGAGGTCAAAAGATTGAAGCACTAAACAAGTTGACTTCAACGCTGCATGAACTCTGTAGTCCACCGTGATCAGCTACCCATGACACTTTGATTTCTTCAGCATAACTAACCATTGTGAACCAGGATTCATGATTGACCATAGGCATTAACGAATGTTAAACGCTATTAACCAGCATGATGAATCATCACCGTAGCCATGGTTCATCACAATCAACCATCATTTGGTTATTATCACCATGACTAATCGGTGTTTCTCAAAATAGGGGACCCCAAAAAGGATGGTTTATTAAACACATGATTAGTAGTGGATGAAACCGTGACTAATTGATCATAATCATGATCAATAATCAACTATGATATATGGGCAGTTTGAACCACTACAAATCACTCCTCCACACGCGGCGTCAGGTCACTCTGATGCCATTGGATCATCGTGGCTGCAATGCTTCACCTGGCAGCCGTCGAAGCCCGGAAGTTCGCATTGCAGCGTCATTATTGAGCCCCTGGCTCCAACCAATGAACAAGCTGGCCCAGCTATTGAACCATTCACCATAGCTGCCCAAGCCATTGAAACATCTTGTTCCAGTTCACCATCTGGTGGTTTCTCAAGTCATCCCCCAGTTATCATCCTTTTCCAGCATTTTCAGTACACCATGTTTGCTTACCCCAATTTTGGGAGGCCAACAAGCTATGATAAACTCCCTTGAAGCCATCGCCGAGCTGAGCTGCTCCCCCAGGGGTCGCCTCTCTTCCAGGCAACTCAGGAGCCTTGGGCAACTCAGGAGCTTTGGGCGCCTGCACAGGCGATCCCGAAATGCCCCGAGCCTGGGATTTCTGGCTCCAAATGATGATGGATTGCTGGTTATATGCCCACTGCAGTTGTTGATTATGTTGATTTATACCTATATCAATTGTTGTAAAATTTTATAACTATATATTATCGTACAATTCTTGTTGCTCTATAAGTACTGCTAGTGATTGTTGTACTATTTTTGGTTGATATCGTCGTGAGCAACCTGGTAATGATGGTCCAGAATGCTGGAGGGACACCTGAATCCAACCATGTAAATGCGACCTCATGTCCAATTTGCTACAAGTAAGTAAGTAAGGGGGGCCTCCCAAAATGGATACCTTCCAAAAAGTAAACGAACCACCTCACCTTTTCAGCCGGAACACCATCCATTCAGAGTTTCTTGGGAGAAAACACTTGACCAAACAGCCATAAACATCAGCATCCACGTCTCGCGCCTCGATCGCTGGCAACCTGATGATCAGCTAAGCAGCTAGGCCGAGGGTGGCGGTGAAGCTTTCGGGACAACACTGATTCTGGGCTCGGATAGTCAGGTGGTGGCTACACCCCATAGCCCCAAACCTGCTCGATGTCACTGGGGCATGGTAATAACCATGGCTTGTCCAACGGCTATCCAAACATTTGATATCCGATATCCAATACCGTGGGGGTTCTTGACCATACATTTCCGCTGTCCTTTGGACCAATCTCTGTACTAATGGCCATCGGCGTGATCATCGTCATGAACCCGCCTGTTCCGTGCCTAAGAATGACCATGACCAAAGTGTTGTTTTTGACCGAGTTGTGAGGCTCCATTGCGTTCTGCTATGCACCCCCCATGAAAACCAGCTACAGAATACTGGTGGCAACCCAAAGCGGTTGGCAAAGGTTCAAGGGTCAAGGGTGGACTGTACAATTCTAAGATCGGGTTCCCACTAAGATCTTGGAAAATTCCGCAGGGCATCCATAAATTGTGCATCTCCTAAAAGAGTGATTTCCCTCCAGGGCAAAAAAAACGCACAACTTGATACGAGCGGCGGAACCCAGTGCAATCCTGGATCCAAGTAGCGCTTCCACAGGTTTTCGTCAGACTGGATCATCCCAAGTTGGTCGTGTCTACTGAGAATAAACAAGCGGGAAGATCAACCCCTATGCGTGCGCAAAGAATGCAACTATGATGGACCTCTGCATTCGCTGGTTGGCTCAAAAGGACTAGTGACTTGCTCAGCCTGCCCCAGAGAACGGATACCCAACCAGACAATAGCTATCAACGGCCCCCACCAAACCACAGCTGTTGCGCCTTTGGAGATTGGGAAGCAACTTCTGGCCAGGCGTTGTCAAAGAGCGCATGGGCAAAAATGTGGTCCTTTGATGGTTGGGCTTTTTATCAAATCATCTAACTCAACTCCCAAAAAGAACCTACAGTATCTTCTATGATCTGTGCCTACCCACCTGCAACCTGGCGAGCTCAAAAACAAAAGAACTCAACTCATAAGACTTTTCAGTGAAAACTTTTCACAAAATTGTTAGATTATCTGTTAGGGAACCCCTGGTAGCTCCTTGGCTCTCCCTTGAAAGAGCTATAAGGATGCCCCTGGCTCCTTAGCTCCCTCCCACCCACCAGCCAGTTATGAGTCATTGTAAACTCATGGAAACCAAGTGATTTTTATCAGCTATAAGCAGTTTCCAAAACCTGCGCAGGCTAGGTACCGTGGATGGGCTCTGCCGTGATGACAAACTGGAGCGAATCAGCTGGTTGAACCCCTATGGGCAACTGCTCTTGGTGTTGAAGGAAGGGTAAAAGATCTAGATTTGAATGAGGATAGATCCCTTTTGTTTGTCAAAAAAAAGTCTGATTGATTTTAATGAGCGATGCCAACAATATGCCCACAACAAGTCACACTCACACTGCGATTGAATTCATCATGATCTTTGCTTACACCTTTGATGGCAGACAGCAGGCATTGAATGGTTCAAAACTACTATGGTTAATTCACGGGGATGCTGACACCCCAGGTTGGTGATCCCCAAAAATAGATGGTTAAATAGCCCCTTGAGAAACTAGCAATTGGTTCGAACCCTTCAAAGGGATATATGGGTACCCCTGGCTTGTTGGCTGCCTCCCAACCACCAGCCACTTACTGTCATCACCCCAATGTACACTGATCCTGACCAAATGCCTTGCCTCGCGTTCCTTTCGTTGCTGAGCAGCAATGCGAGGGTTCCACTTCCGTCGATATCTGGCTCGACATAGATTTCAAAGGCATGAATCGATGGATCATGGTCGATAATAGGGACAACCCTGAGATAGTGGTAACAATCCAAGTGGGTATACAATGCATGGCTATGATAATGGTTATGGTAATGGTTGATCATGGTCAATGAATTGTGCATTTCACTGGTTTCACCAACTCAACGAATCAATTTCTGCTGAAGTCCATGAGAGAAATTGCCCAGCTTTCGGCGTGGCGCTTTATCTTCACACAGCCAAGCTGCTCATTCTTCGACTTGAAGTCCAGTCCTGCAGGAAACTGCTCAAGTTAATTGAATCCATCTGAGTGCTATGTCAATGATCTTGCGATCTCTTGCTCTCATCTGAGTGCTTGTCAAGTGGAAGCTTCCCTTCCGAGTTGGTCCCTACAAGATGGAATTCCAAAAACCTCTTGCGGATTGGTATTTAGCGCTTCCTCAAACATAGCTTGTTTTCTGAATTCCTCTAATGAGTTGGTTCATTTCCTCCGCACAATCAATAAGGCCATTCTGTCAGAGATGCAGCAAGCTCAAACAGCATGCTAAACAAGCTCACCTGCCACTCCAGCAGGACTCCAGCACACACAATACAATTCAGGGACATGCTTAGATCTAAAGTGTCCTGTACATCTCCATCAGTTGAACTATGGGTTGGTGCCTTAGTGAGAATCTCTGATGTCGCCAACCACCGGGTTTTCAGAAATTTGATAATCAACCTTCGCCAGCATCCAACAACGTTAGCACGTCACTAGTCCACCCACTTCATCCTGCTGGTGGAGCCACAGGACTCAAAGAAGGACCTGGTGGCTGTCTACATGGTGTCTGCAAGACATGGACGTCGCTGATCATCGTTGCTCTGGGCGTGCTGTACAAATAGGCTGGCAGACTCTGGATGACTCTGTAACAGCCCACCAGAACACATCTCTAGGGAAAAATACAGTCTGGATACAGTATCTAAGATTTTGTTTATTCCGGTTCACTGTCTGAGGTTTGCACGTATGCCTGACATCATTCATGTCGATATGGTCATTCCCTGTCCATTCATTGTTCAAACTTTATCACCGACTTCGTGTTTTTTTCTTCTTGCTTTTCTTCATCATCATTGTCCAATGGTCTGTTGCAAAAACTATGAACCATCCACAGGTTTGTTGCTATGAATGTTGACGTACATCACTGTCAACTTTGGTGGCAAATCAACATGGGTGTTTCTCACACAGTGGTGCCCCCAAATCATCCTCTATACTCATCATTTATGGTAACAAACCAGCAATTGTTTGGGTCCCCTATGGCTTGAGAACTCCCCACATGATACCTGGGACAGAGGTTTGAACCAACCCCCTGGGGCCCTGGGATATCCCCCCTGGACAGGTCGCACCAACCCGGCCTGGTGGCACCTGGGCGGCCCGGGTTGCTACGCAACGAGTTGTTGGTTGGAAGATGTTGGAACGGGTTGGAATCCTTGAAGCAGCGCCTGAGAAAAGTATGAGACTAACAGGTCGCAGATCGCCGCTGATGCAATGAATGAATGACAGAAATCAAGGACTACATGAGTTTATCTGAACGCATCAAATTCCAATCGTCAATATGCAAACACATGCCTGATTCGAAGCGGATTCTGGACAAAATCTAAGAATGCAAAGATCAACTGGTCTGGGTCAGCACCGCCTCAACCCTTATTTGTTGCCCATGACCTCCCTGTCCTCTACACACGTTTAGGCTCCGCACCACTGTTGGCTCCTCATGCACCTGCACCACTTCAACAAAAATGACAGGCGAGTGCTCCGGCATGCCAGCGCGTCGTCCAACTTGCTCACCCACGTACCGAAAAACTGTGCTCGCCCCAGCTTCCAACACTACTATTGAATCAAAACATTCGCTCGGCATACTTCCTTCGCTGAGGGAAGCTGGAGCACACAAAACACACACACGTGAACCTTCAATCTTTCTCCGAAGAGTCTCTTATACAAGTATCTTCAAACGGAAAAAAATGATAATTACAATAGGCGTCATTGTATACAATTACATAAATTACATATGCATAGCTGTTGAAATTTACAGTCATCTTCTTGTGGCAGCACAGTACCCCAAATGCTGCCTGTGGCGCCGGCAGGTTCAATGGAGCCTCACAGTTCGAAAGCGGAGGTTGCGACACTGATGTCGCTGTGTTGGGCTCTCATCTCACATGCTACCAGCTACCAACAGGATGGACCGTCGGATGCAAGGCATCTTGGGAACGGTTTTTTCGGTGAAGTTCTGCACCCGCGCCCAGCAAATTTACACAGCTCTGGTGTCCTGTTTATTCATCTAGACGTCTAGCCTTGATGCAAGACATTGTTTCCTGCACGAAAACTTTTCCGTTCGGACTGACATCCTCATTATCCATCATCATCGGTGATGAACCAAAGCACCATTATTAACTAAAGCAGCGTTATTAACCAATATTAACCATTAACTCAACCAATGTTTACTAAGTGAATCTAAGTGAAGCATTATCATCCACCATCCACAAACAAACGTTTGCCGTCGCAAGACCCGACCGCCAGGATCCGCGCTGGTGCTTTGACTGCCCGTGCCGGAAAGGCCTGCCGCTGCAGGGCAAAGAAGTTGAAGGCGGTGTATTAACGTGTTACCAGTTGGTGGTTGAACCACCCCTATGACAAATATTAGTCAACCAACCATTTGTTAATGATTACTAGGGAAAACAAAAAATGTGTGAAAAACCATCAGCCAGGTTATGACTCATTGTGAAGTTGGTGCATTATGGTTTCTCAAGCCATAGGGGACCCCAAAGCTATGGATGGTTTATTACTAAATGGCTGACAAAGGATGACTTGGGGGTGCTCTATTTTGAGAAACGCCCATAGATAGATAGATAGATAGATATATATATATATAGAGAGAGAGATAAATATGAACCATATTAATTTCGAGATTTGTTACGGGAGGCACACAAAACATCATTAATCATGGTTGACTAATCATCTTGAAACACTTTACCATAATTCATTCATCAACCAGTACAAAGCTTGCAAAAGGATCGAGAAATAGGCTTACACAGCGTCAATCGTACGCTCATGTCCTCTCGCAACAGAATCGTCCAAGATCCACAATGTTCCTGGCAAATCTATGCGTCAGAACCCCTCTGTCGACTAAAACTCTATGGACACTAAATGGATTGCAAACATGTGCGCATTTATGCTTGCATCAAAATACCATGTCAGCGTCTTGTTGCTGAATTCATCTGAATGTAAATGCTGTTGATCTGTTTCATATCCGGGCATTGAGCCATATAAGAGTACACCCATATGGTTCTCTCTCCTCCATTCGTTGCCCTCCCAGCCGACAATGAAAAACCCCAGGCAAGTAACTCTGACCCCACAGCTCAATGACATGATTTCTATCTCGCATCGACCTTACTTCAGGTCTGAACCTTGAGACACGGACTCAGCCGCTTCCTCAAAGCTTCCAAAACAGACAGCCCAAAAGGCTGTCTGGTTGGTGGTTTCAACCTCCATGAAAAATATCAATCAACCAACCATTTGATAACAACTACTAAGGAAGATGAACCAAATTAAACAAATTGTCAATCAAACCACCAACCAGCTGTAGCTCCAGCATGGCCGTAGCTCCAGCAGGCATCTGGGAACTCACTTCTTGATGGTGCCCTTCAGCTCCACAGTGCCCTCATCGATGCCGTACCTGTTGCCGCGGCTAAAAAAACCCTTCTGAAAAACATACGGGTCATTCAACCAACCATTCCGAATATAGTGGAAACTACCAACCATTGCAAATATGTTGGAAAATATCAACCATTCCGAATAGGTGTGAAAAATGCATAATGCTTACAACATCTTGAAAACCACCGACTCGGATTCCACTGGGCACTTCTTGATGACCTTGCGGTCATGGAGCATGTCGAACCTTAACGCTTTGAAATGGCAGTAGCTTTCAGCGACTGACATTGTAAGAGGACTGACATTGTAAGAGGCAAAGAGTAGTAACAAACTGTCACCTTGTTCAAATCTGTCACTTGTTCAAAGTATCCTCCCTGGTGCACAGCCAAAAAGGTACTGCACGATGTGTATTCTACCTTGGTCATATTCCATCAGCAGCGCCTTAACGCTGGAACGCAGGTTCGGCACGCAGGGTTTTTGTATCAATTTGGGTCCAGTTAGTGGTGCCACTGCATTTAGGGGATGCCAAAAAAAATGATACTAAAGTTCATTCTGAGAAATCCATCCACGTCCCGCATGCCTAATGCATTTTGATCCTTTCAATGATTGTCTGACACTGCAACTTGATTCTAATTAGCAAGACCTATGCTTTTCAGGGATGCCCAAAACAGCATCATTATTTCCACTGGCATTGGTTCGGCGGCCATTTCAAAGAATTGTCTGAACCAAAGGCATTGTTTCATTGCTGAGCTTTTCTTACGCTACTTCCCCCTTGGGGAATCTGCATTAAGAGGGTTGCAGACGGCTGGTGAGGCTGCAGTCCCTCTAAAACAAGTACCATAGGGTGATTCCAGACAAGTACCAAAAGGTTGACGGATGTTTTTTCTTTGTCCCCCAAAATGCATCGATCGTGGTTTTCACTGGTTTTGGTTCGGCCGCCCTGTCAAAAAACTATCTGAACCAGAGAGGCTTTGCTTTGTTACTGACCATTCCTCACGCTACTTCCCGCTTGGGGAATCTGCATTAAGAGCGTCGCGGACGGCTGGTGAGGCTGTAGTCCCCCTCAAACAAATACCGTAGGGCGATTCCAAACAAGTACCAAAAGTAGTAGGGCCTAGTAGGGGCTTGCGGCAGCAGCAAAGCACGCAGCATTGCCACTGCTTGCAAAGAGCTGGCTACCCGATTTCAGCTCTGGTGTGCGCAGATTCCGGCAAACGATGCGGCGGATGGCTCACAAGGAACTTGGGAACCTACCACTGCTGGGATTGGGATATGAGATTGCGGAGGCATGTTTTGCTTGCGTGGCGCGGGTTCTGAAATATCCGGGGATTGATTTGGATTACGTAAGTCGAAAACTCCTTGAGGAATGGGTTGGCTGGTGAGGCTGTAGTTCCCTTAAGAGAAATATACAGTAAGGGGTGATTCCAAACAGGTACCAAAATGTTGACGAATACTTTTTCTGCATGCCCTGGAATGCCTTCACAAATCCTTTGCTGCACATTAATATTCAAAAATGCATTTGGTGTGTGTGTGTGTGTGTGCTAGCACGCGGGTGCCAGCACGCGAGTGAGGAGTGCTGGCACGCGAGTGCCCGAGCAGCTGAGTGTCGAACTCCTCCGTGGCATCCTTGCCTGCAAACATCATGATGGACTTCTTCCCGCCAGGGTGCTCACCTGAAGTGAAACCATCCAGGATCAAAATACATCGAAATGATCGTATGGCAATTTCCAAATTTGAAGATTTACACAATTTGATAAAACAATGTTAGGGCCTGATTCGTGCGCTTCCCATGAATATTGACAAGAAATCCAATACCACTTCAGTGACTCAGTTTTGTTGCCCTCACCCTCGATAGTGAAAACTTGTTTGTCTGTGCTTTTCAAGGGTGTTTGTAATGTTGATTGATGGGTTGTTTATTTTGAGGTTTGTTGTTGGTGGTTGCGGTGGGGTTTTTATTCATGCTGTTTTGGGAAAGCATAGCGACATCCCTTTCTTTGGGGAAAAAATGATCTGAACCCAAGAATGAATCAATTTCCTAATGTTAATTAGTCAATTGACTAATCAATTGGCTAATTCTAAAATTGAGTTTCATGATTATCAAGCTTTGCCGTTTCTTAGCGATGCTTGGCTCCAGAAAATGAAAGGCTTCCCAAAGGGTCCAATATGTCCAATCCCTTGCCAGTCCTTGCTTCTGACTTCCCACCTAGCACTTCCCACCTTGTACTTCCTACATAGTAGTTCCTCCTTTCCATAATCTTCTCTACTTCCTGCCTTGTCCCTTCCACCTGCTTCACCACACTTCCCACCTGTACATTTTGATCCCCTCTACTTCCTGCTTCCTGTCCTCTCCTTCCTTCCACCTGCTTCACATTCCCTACTTGCCAGTCCCTGCTTCCTACCTCCCAGCTAGTACTTTACAGCTTTCTTCCTTCCACCTGCTTCACACTTCCTACTTGCCTCCCTGTGCCTTCTTCTTCCTGCTCTGCAACCCGACTTCCTTGTACTACGTGTTGGTTTGTACTTCCTACTGCCTACTTGGTACTTCCCACATGCTACGTTCTACCTTTTGCATGCTACTTTATCCTCACTACTTCCAACACACTGAATGCAAGGTACTACTTGCTACATCTAACAACTTACTGCTTGATCCTTCCTAATTTCTGCTTGCTACCCCTACATGCTACGAAGTCGAACCTGACTGACCAAGGAAACCAAGAGAGCTTGAAAGTCAAGGAAAGGGAAACTGAGAGATGAAAAACTACATTGTCAATTGATTTAGTATTCAATGATTTTCACTGATTTAGTATTCAAACCTATTTGAGGAAAAGTTTGGATTTCCAGGAATGCTTTTTCTGACCCTACACACTAAAGGGGGTTATATATGCTTTGGTACATGGGGGCACGCACACTGATCAGGAGCCAACATTATTCACCGCATGACATCATGACAAACGAACTCAAAGCATCTGCTACAAACTCAGAATGGACATGTCACACGAACCTCCAGCTTGATTTACTTGCTTTGCTGGAAGGCTTGATGCGTCGAAACTTCATGTGCAAATGGGGACAAAAAGAATGAAACAAATCGGAAAAAAAAAAGAAAAAACTGCTGTTTTCAAGAAGGTCACTGAGGAAGTTGGTGACGTCAAGCACCTGATCACCCACAATGACCCAGCAGTCCTTGTCGGTGTTGTGCTTTGCCACCTCCTCCATGCTGACTGACATGACTCGAATTGGATGCGGAAAATGAGATCGCCAAGTCGAGACACAAAATGAGAAGTCGCCTTTGAGCCACAAATGAATTCAATGCTTCGGTCTCCGGCAGCAGGGTCTGCTTGCGCAAAACATATGTGGAAAGCAAAGTGAACTTAGTAGGGAGAGAAATGGGAGGATCCACGATCGATTGCCCATTCAAAGCTTTAGCTCACCATAGTGACAAGAGTCATAGGGTCAAATTAGCATGGTGATTGCTGGACATCCATAGACATCCATAGACATCCTTTATAGTAACAGGAGGTAGCACAATGATATCACTGAAACATGGAACGACGACACCACTGATTGCACCGTCGCCGCTCTTGCCTTGGGTGCGGGACGAGCCTCATGGCCCTGCGTGGGGGGTGACAGAAAGGAAAGACCCAATATCAAGTAGTATGATGTAACAGGGGTTTGATAAATAAATATAGATCAAGTAGTATAATATCAAGTATAAATGTAAATATTGATGGGGTTTCATACTGTTGAATGTAACAGGAAAGACCCAATACAAATGTACAATAAGTTGATGATCATCAAATATTACGTTGAGCTTCTCACGTAAGTATGATATGTTTATGATAAATCAAATTGGTAATCTTGAACTATGATTCAAAGGATAAATGATTAAGCATAATGAAAATAACATTGATGTAATTATGAGATTGTGACAATGAAATTGGTGATCTTTAACCACGATTCACTTGGTAAATTGTGTTCTAACACTATGATCTCTACACAATTTTAGCCGGTATCAATTGCTGATCTTTTATAACAATGCTCACTTGTTGTGTAGCTTTTGCTGTGACATCCTCCAAGAACAAACAGCGCAAAATCGCAGTGGCGAAGCCAAGTTTCATGGTTTGGATCTACAATTGTTGATAGCCCATGATAGCATTGATTGATGTATTCCCACAGCATCATTATTCGGGCATGGGACTCCTGAAGTGACCTGCATTAATTCACTTCTCATCCCATACTGAGTGACATGACGGTAGTTTCCTTGAAGAGTGATGGCATTGAAGTGGAGTTTTCCACGGCACTTCCCGATTTGGTTGAAGCTCTGACACGACTCGCAGGTCACTTTTTCAGCATCCAAGGGCTTGGGTTTGATTGCTCGCAAGCCTCGGAGGAGTCAAACAGCATGTGACCCATGGGGTCCACATGTCTACACGTCAGGCAACTCCCTCATCAAACCAGTCCAGTGATGAAAGCTTGAGTCAGGTGAGCGTTCTCGATACCTTCAGGGCACTTCTGGCACCAAGCAGATCTCTTCCTCTTTGAAATAAAAAAGAACCTTCAATAATGTCTCTTGGAAATGCTTACTATCAGGAAGGCACTACTAGCATCTACCGGTCATAGATTGCCAGTGGCATTGCTGCAGGACCCGTCATCTTGGTACCTAATCACTAGAGATTATCTGTCATTCCCGACACAACCAGCACCTTGCGTTGTCAGTCAACTTGTTCGCTAGTTATGATATGTTTCGATGATTAATTGCAACGATTGATAATGATCAAGAATGGCCCAATGGCCACAAGTGATTAATTATAATCATGATCAATATGTAAGGTCAATAGATGATCAGTTGGATTCTTTTTTGAAGCAGGTTAATAGCTGTTCATAGTGTTTCACCCTAGGGTATCACAAGGACTGACTTTTTCCACTTTGCCAAATCAGCTTCTCACTGCTGAGCTCCCATCGTGGCAAATGATTCTTCGCCCAGTGATCTTGAAACGCCTGAAACCGAGCATGGCAGCTGCTTAAACTTGGGCATCTGAGCGTATTTCCATCCTATGTCGATCCAATTTTCATCCATCATATCTAGAATTCAAGAGTGTACAAGTGTCATATAGTATCACCAAGTCTCTGCCACAAAAATGTTTCTGATGGTTTCAGGATAGTTCAGGTCTACCGGAAGCGACAGCTTCATGGCTTGGCTACCATCCACCAACCAAACCCCTGAGCGGCAGCGGCACCTTCAAATGTGCCAAGCGTTTCCGGCTTGGTACCACACAGTGCCAATCTGCTCCTGAGGCCTCTACCACCTGCAGGAAAGTGGCACGTGATTAAGCCTGACGATTATCGCCATGCTTAGTAGTCACGGACCACAAGAAACATCGAGAAAACATGCTGAGAAATTCTTCAAAGAAGAGTATCTACTTTTACCAGTCCTGTGCTGGTCTAGAAGCCCATCTGGGATTTTGGCAGAAAACAGAGAGTCCTACTCGAATGCCTACGTAAGTCAATAGCAGAGCATTTGCACAAACATGACCGACGGTCATGGGCGTGGTTTCTTGCACTGCTGCGTTCTCCGACACATGAACATCAGACCGGCGGTTGCGAACCGGTGGGGAGGGATCATTTGTCATCTCCCACGCAGAAATGGCCCAGCCTCACGCTGCCGCTGGAAAGATGGATGAACATCAGGTTCCTGCAGCAAAAACTGGGACATGGTGGTTTCTCAAAATAGGAAACTTCGGGAACCCCCAAAAGTGCTTGGTTTCTTACTATAAATCACTATGAATGGATGATGGGGGGGTACCCGTATGGCTTGAGAAACCCCCACATAGGCAATAGCCACAACTCCAATTGCACTTCACAGAATTTGAAATGCTCCAAAAGATGATCCGATTCGGAGCCCCGCACTTTCCGCAGCTCACATAAGCAATGATCTGATCAAAAAGATAACAACTTTGCACTCAATACTTCGAGTGATCCCCACCATCACATACCAGTCCGGCATATTCTCCCGCGTCTGTTTATATCCTGACATATTCTCACAATCTTTCTGCCATCTGACACATATTCTGTCCTCTTTTTGGGCATACCTACTGGCGTTTTCTCTGCTGCGTCAATGCAAATGAAAGCGTCCAGTCGTTTGATGTGTGCGATTGTCATCCGTCCCCTGCTTCGCGCGTGTTGTTCTGGAACAGCACCTATGAGGCGCCTGAACCCGTGTACCCGCAAAACAGAAGCTAACCACTAAAGCCAATGGCTGTATCAAGCAACTAAACTGAAATGAGGTGAATGCCTTGTTTCTCCCTCAGCTGCTGGCAGTTGCTCAAAAAAATTGTCAGCACTAGTTCCGAAAGTTTCTGCTCGGCTTGCGGTTGCGGTCCGGCAGGGCCCACTGCGATCAGGAGCTTGCAGCTGGGGGTGAGGAGGACAAGGCGGAGGAGGCGGAGGAGGCAGAGGCGGAGGTCGAGGTCGAGGAGGAGGAGGAGGAGGAGGAGAAAGTGCTCTGAAACCATGACTGAGGGTTGAATGGTTGAGGATGAGGTCTTCAAAAGTGGTGAAGCAGTCGCCAGCAGTCGCCAGCAATCGCCAGCTGTGCCTGAAACACGATGCGAGTGACACCCGCCATCATTAAGGCCTTCACAGAATTCCAACCTCGCAAGGAATTCAGGAGTTGGCAGATGTCCAAAGTCAACATCTGCATGGAAAAAGCAACTTCTGCATGGAAAAGGTACTGTAGCCAAGGATGTTTGATATAGTTTGGATATGTCTGGATACCATCTGATGGTACAGCATTGACAAAACTGGTAAAGAGCAGTATATGAATCAGCCATGATGATTTTCCTCCCAGCAACTGCTTGGTTTGACCCTTCTAGAGCTTTACAAAACAACTTGTGGCATCGTGTAGCCTTTGGCAAATCTCAGTTCAGAAATTGAAGAAAGTTGAAGCCATGTTCCAAGGTCATCATTTCGCACCGTACGTCTCCAAGCAGATTCCTGAGGCTTGCGCATGGTGCCTGTAAGCAATATAGCCAACTCCCATCCTTAGACTCCAGCAACTCCACAACTCCAACACTCCCTGCAGAAAGGCCAGAAAGGCGTGTGCAGCTTTGCAAATGACACAGTACCAGTAATCCTTGACAATGAAGCAAATTCACTCATGTCTACCATCAAATTTCTGGAGAATGCCTAGTTTGGGGACTTGGATATGCCACATGCGCATCAAAACAGTATGGTTTTCTATGGTTTTCTTGCATTTCTAATATGTCTGCATCACTGTTGCAGTCAGCCAATCTGATGCAAACCCATCATCGACCCTTGAGACCCCGCACGGTGGGGATGCCTTCCCTCGCACATCGTGCCACGAGCATTACCTGCAGACAGGCAATGTCATGAATCCACCGGCCCAGTGAAATCACACACCAGTTTGGGGCGCTGCTAATTCTACCAGGGATTATTGCTAGGCTTGTTGACGCTTCTGGACAACCTGCCAACTCGTGCACCAGCCATTGTTGACACTGATCTAATTGTTTTTGTACCAACAACGGATGACATATCAAACAATGCAAGAATGTGCAACGTCTTGAGTACAAGCTCCCATCATGCCGACCAACAGACACTGCAGATCAGCAGGCAGTTTTGCCAATGCTACCCCGACAGGGACCTCGGCATGCAAGGACTTGCTTTTGCCACCCACCGTCTCCTGGCGACTTTGGACGGTTTCACCATGTTTCTCCAGCCGTCAGAGTGACGATTCTGGGCTTCCATGGGTTTGTGGCGGTGTTTCCTTCATCTCTTCAAGCCCCCGAGTATCAGCTCCAGATACCGCAGCTGTCGCATGTTCAGAACAAAAAGCTTGGGATCTCAATTTGCAAGTTTGCGTGCGTGTGCGTCAAAACCGAAAATACTGACTTTGGGATGGCTTGCATCTTGCATCCAACAACAGGTGTGTGAGGTGACAAACAAGGCTCCATGGCCAAGAGATAAATGTACCAATACACCATGGTGAAAATGCCTCAAACAAACCAAGTTGTCAAGCTATTGGGATGATTTGGACGTTCATCCAAGCAATTTCTCAGCCCCAGGTTTCGTCACCACGTGACCTCCCGTTTTCACCGGCCTTTTGAAATCTATCTTCATCAATGCCTGAACGATGGTGCAGGAGTGGAATGTCCGTCAGCTCCAATTTGGGAACTGTTCAAGCGAATGGTTGACCATGTCTGTTGGGCGGGCATAGCTATGGATTAGGCTATGGATACAAATGAGTGTAATGAGTTGGCGGGTTTTTCCAGCCTCTCCCCCAGTTTCAGGCACACCAAGTGTTGGTTATGAAAATCTCGGTGGATTCTCATCCGATTGGCATGCGTGCGTTGAACTGTTATGCTAAGCGGCCCAAAGGCACCTTCTCCACTGGCCTGGTCTTGCCGGCTGTGAGGTTGCAGGGTAGCTGGAGCAACACCTACAGTTCTAGTAGAAGTACAACGTTTTACAAAAGCTGTGGCAAGATGAACCAGTGAAAGACCGTATTGATGGGCGGGTTTCCAGTCCTCTGATCACACCACCAGGGAATGTTCAAACAAACCCTCACTGAAAGCAAATCGACGTTTGCAGACATTGCGAAACAGGACATGTCGAAAAAAACAGATGTCGCGAGAGTGGTTACAAATTTTGACAGGTCTTTGTCAAAAGCAACAAGCACTCATACAAGACATGCCTTGCAGGCACCCAATGCCATGAACAGGAAATCTCAACTTCTTGTTATGCAGAATTCAAGAGTCGCTGCAAAATCATGAGGGGCTGAGATTTGTCACCCCCTTCAGGAGTCAATGTTCAGTCCCTACTTGGTTAAGAATTTGAGGAATTCAACTGGGGATCCGAGATTCTTAATAAGGGAATGTTTTTCGAGCTTTGCAGGATGCTGCAAACCCACCGGTCACTACATGGGTCTTGAAGTTTTGCAGAGTGCTACAAACCACTGATCGGAAGCGCCAAAACCGAATTATTGACAGTCACTGAATAGATTTGAAAATAGGTGTTTCTCAAAATAGGGGTACCCGAGTATTAACCCTTTGTTAGTAATAAACCAACCATTTTTGGGGTCCCCTATTTTAAGAAACCACCAAATAAGCGTCAAATAATCCTGGTAGACGATTGTTTGAAGACTTCGAGGGACCCTCAACCAACGATGAAATTCAAAATGAGCTGAAACATTTTGGATTTGAGGACCCTATGCGACAACGTTCCGGATGCAGCCGGTCTGTATTCAATTTATTTCTCGGATTTTCAGGCAGCCAACCGCCGCAGATCAATTGCACGCTCCAATTTTGAGGGATTCTGAAGGGTACCCAATTCATTGGCAACCCAAAGTTGAAGCATAATTACTGGTATCCGAGTTGGAAGAACCATTTTTTGAATTATTGCCATTTTCAGGAAACGAGAGAGAGAAGGAGAGCACGCGTGTGCACGTACGTACAGACACCAAAGCACAGCACATCACATCATTTGACGTAACGTACATAATTATAGATAATAGATAGTATCGTATAGATATGTAGTTCATGCATCTATAGATATGTACTAATATGTAATCATGACATGTATTGAATTCTTTCTTACAAGAGCCTTAGGCGGCCACCCAAACCATCACATCCATCACCTGCCCAACGTCTCTGGGCATCCGAGCGGCAGCCAACTTCACAGGCCAGTGCATCGCCAGGCCCAGGATCTGGACCCAAGTTCTACCCGAGACCGTGAAAGCGCAACGGCTAAAGGGTTTCCGTGGTGCTTCAACTCATGGTGGTACCTACTAACAATATCTAACAATCAAGCTGTAACCACTAACATCCAACAATATCTAACTTAAATTCTAACAATCCAGCTATTTAACCAGTACAAATAGGGGAATAACTAAAATGAACAGAGAAGTGGCTTGGTTTCCCTATTCATATGGTTTCCGTGGTTTGGTGCTAAGAATCCAGCTGTTTATAAGCAGCAGGGAAACCACCATCGAGTTTCCTCTCAAAGTTACCGAGATACCAGGGTGGACCCTTGGGATTGCTGTCACAAGGCTTAAGGCTTTCAAGCTTCGGGTTCAACCTCTTCCCCAAACGATGGAACAAACATTCCCATCATTTCTTGACATCAGGCTACAACCCCCCAGCCCACAAGCCTGGATCGCTGGCCCTTCTTCATGTTCCTGACAGTGTCACTTTGGGCATTCGTTGGAGCTGGTTTCAACAAGGAAAGAAATGCTGTTTCCTGGAATCAACCACCAAGCGACTGGAGAGTTTAAAGGACAGAAACTCGCAGCCAGAAATCACTGACGATACATATATTCAATCATGAGGCAATAGGTCTAGGTCTCAAGGAAGGATCCCATTGAAGTCACAGCTGCAGAATTGCAAAGACTCCGAAGCCAAAAAAGATAGAGAGCGCACATATGTAATTGTATATTAGATGATATCAGTAGTTTATTTATATGAATCATATATATATATATATACCGACGGTGTTTGCAACCACTTACATGAATTATGTTCAAGCTCAACGATTCATATCAACAGCCATTATTAGCCACTAATCATTCAGACTCAACTACTATCAATTACCAATTAGTGTATAATAATTAACAATTATCAATAACTCAACAATTCTTACCAATTGTTCAACATTTATTAACCACTACTAATTCTCACTAATCATTCGAGCTCAACAAACTACCAAATGCAAGCACTGAAATCATCTCGGCTGCCAAGCACACGCTGTTTTCCTCTGCGGTGCCATCCAACTGTCGCAGCATTCCACGCGTCCAGTCGTGGGGTTGGGTCAGAGCCACTGGTGCTTTCTCAAGCCATAGGGGACCCCAAAAATGCCTGGCTTACTGGAAAGGAGGTACCCCCAAAATGGTTCGTACCCCCAAAATGGTTGGCTTACTAATAAACCAAAATGGTTGGTGCCCCCAAAACTATCAAAGACTAATAAACTGGATGATTTGGGGGTATCTCTGTTTTGAGCAACCTCCATATAGGATGCTGTGGACATCCTTGAGAAGACTGCGAGTGCAAAATAGTAGGTATGTGCTCCATCAACAATGGAGCAAACCCATTGAGTATACCACAGGCTGCAGCGACTCTCCATCCATATGATTCCATCTGCCTTGCCCCTACCACCAATTGAATCTGGCATTGGCAAATGCTGAAAACTGGAAAGAGCCTATGCATGTGTAGATAGATTCAAACGTGTGTATCTATAAACACCTACATAATATACACATTAATGTGCATCCATGTATACATTACGCTAATTTTAGCTGAATGGTGGATTGGGATTTCTGTGCCACAACAACTGATGTTGTATTTTGTGCAGAATGGAAATCAACACCGTGCCTGGAGAACAACCACGCGCAAATACTCACCCATCAAGTTTGACAACGCCAAATGAGCAATAAATTGTGAGGGGTGAGGATTTTCCGATGCGTAATATCGTAGAATAATAGTTTCCATCTAAAGTATACAATATCTAAAGTATACACAGGTTGCACGAAGCGCTGCCCTGAACACAATGCTAGGTATCTCAAAATTGACCCAACCACACTCTGATTCCCTCAGCAACTTTTTCTGAGATGACGCTCCTTGCACTCTGTACAGAATGGGTCTGAGCAATCGCCAAATATCGTGAGTCAACGTGCCACTCCCAGCTTGTCGCTTTGGCCGAAGGATAAATGGGAGCCACACAGCGACAACTCATCCATGCTACGGGAAAGGGATTTGGCGATTCCTCTGCAAGCTAGAGTTGTTCTCTTTGCGATCTCACAGGTGTGTTTCCACCTGCTGAAACCTGCTTCCCTCTTGGAGGCCCACATAGTTTGGTGCTCCAAACTTTCGTATCTTGAAACCTGCTCTCTATAGGATTGGTTTCGTCTGAGTATTCAGAATCTCTGTAGGCCACAGTTTGAATCCCTTGTTTCTTCAGATAGTTCCAACTCCCTTCGTGTGCACTTGCGCAAACTTCATCAAACTTCCATTCTCAGCACCAGCGAGGGAGAAGACGCAGGAGGCACTTTGCTCATCTCGACTCTCGCCGTAGCTGAGCTTGACTCCTGGCGTCACGACGAATTGATGAGAATCCTGTCAAGATCAAACTTTGGAGCCTCAACAACCTGCAGCAAGAAAAAGTCAAAAGATATGAAATGACAAAATGCCACATGCATCTATATATATATATAAATATTATACATATATTAGTGGACTAGCTATTTAGATATACGAAGATACACCTTGATGCATCTAAACAGCTGCGTGTTCACACCGATCTCACTGGATTCTGCATCGCCTAGGTCGTTGGATCGCTTTGCCGGAGGACTTGACCTTGGCAGCCAGGCGCTTCCTACTGCTCAATATGTGGTCAATCATAGGCTCAAGGAAGGTTTCGAGTGGCTATTGAGCCATGGTACGATAACTAGGTCAATAAGGGTTCTAGTGGTTATTTTCTAGTTATTCAATTCTTAATGGCAACTTGTGGTTAAAAAACAAAGGTTGGCAGGAGTTTTAGAATCGTTCATAGGGCAAAATGTGGTACACGTAGTACTTGTTGATCAGGTTTTTTAGTGGTTAGTGATGATAGCTGAGCCAGTTTATAATGGATGAAATTGGATGCTGGATGGTGAAGGTTAGCGACTAGGGAAGTATGGCCAACGACAAGAACAACAACAACAACAACAACAACAACAACAACAACAACCTATCGGCAATGCTTAATATCTAATATATGGTTGTGAGTACTTCTGAATACTGTTGCCGATGCTTTTTATCATAGCAATCTACTGCAAGCGTGGACAGTCTGACATGAGACCTGACACAACATAAAATCATAGCAACTCGCTTTTTGATGTCAGGTTGATGATGTTGTAGTGGTTTGTCTGTAGACATGTCCATTTAACCATCGAGAATCCAAACTGATCTGGATTCGTTTTCATATGCCCCCAATTTTGTTGTTGGCTGTGATATTGCGGCAACACATTCTATCAACATGAATCAATCATCAGCAGCAATATGAACAATAACCAAGTATGCGAAGCACTTTGCACCAGCTGTACTGCCATTGAGCTACTGAAGTACAACAGCTGTAGCTACTGCAATTGTCAGGAGATGTTGGGAGGTCGAACATGTCCCAGTGCAGGTTCATAAGCACAAGAGCCAAAGGATTCATCATGTTTTGTCACATTGGCAGACCTGCCGACTTTAGAACCCCCCCATTGAAGCAACGAAAAAAGAACGCGAGTGCACTCCTTGTGGGTCCCCGAGTCCTATCCAGTTGAACCGGCAATTCTGATGGTACCTCCAAAAGAGTTACCGTATACACTAATATACCTCTCTACCCCAAGTGGACAGAAGCGAACAGGGTTGCTTCTTGGCCCACTGCCCACAGAAACAACATGACAGGGATAACAAGGTATTGAAGAGCCAGAAATAGACAAAAACTTGTAGGCTCTTCCTGTGTAAGACAGACTATACAAGGAAAGAAAAACCTGGCACCAACATGTGGACGGACCACCTCGGCCTTTAACGCTGAAAGGCTGCCAAGCAATTGTCTGGACTGTTGCAGCCCATGCGCTAAAGAGTGAATTGATCTCTGAGCCAAGACGACACAACATGAAGGTCTCCAAAATTGGGTCCCTCAAAATCCACGGAAAAAATCGCAATAATCCTTCCCCCTCCGTGGTACCCACCCGCCCCCAGATCCAGGGGATGGGGGAAGGGATTTCTGTGCACAGATTCTCCATTACCCTGCAGTTTCAGCCAAGCTTCACAGGACTCTTCCGCTGAAGCTGGACGACCAGACTGGCATCATGCTTCAGTGTTCTCTGATCGGCAAGCAACGTGTGGAACTACAATGCGCTACTTTTCAACCAAGCCAACCTATGGTAAACACTAACCATCATAGACATTCATAAATCATCATCGACGTTTTTTGGCCATTGACAAATTGAGAATCGTGACCGGCATCAGCCATCATTGACCATAAGCAACCACGATCAATTGTAACCATTGACTCATTGAAATCATCGAACCAGGAGGATCCGCGGAATGATGGCTAGTGGCTATGCCCTACCAACCAGCTTCAGCACCAGCCATTGCTAGCTGACTAACTACCAACTGATACCAACAAATGCATGATTCAAATGATGGGCTTACCAGCAACCCCGATTCACCTCATCAAGCGATGTCCGGACCCTCGCACTCCCGTCAAATGGGAAAAAACGCTAGCAAGGTGAGAGCACTTTGCTTTCGTAGGATCCAACCTTTATCAAATATCCCCTTCGCCTAATCCCCCCCACCAGAATTGGAAACCACCCAAAACTAAAATTCTGGCATAGGACCTAGGACTTTTGAAGTGTGAACATCATTTCCCCAGATCTGACATTAACTCCTGGGTTAGTAGCGTCCAAGCCTAGCTGTGTTTTAACAATTTGCATTCAATGTGCAAATGTTTAAGTTGCAGGACTTACAAGAAAAGATCGGCCGGTTCAACTGGGGTTCCTCATTCACCAAAGGAAAAGGTGGCTATGACCTATCACTGCTTACTGTAGAAAGTGCTTCATGATTCTCCATGCCTACTCCTTGCATCCTGGCTACTGTTGCATCTCTGAATGGATATGGGCCGAAATCGAGTAGTGAAGGATATCGACTGTCAATCCTGTTTGTTTCCATGTGTACACTTATATGTATACATGCAAGTCTCTTTATATACTTGTCTCTAGAATAGTATGTGTTGATCTTCATAGCCAAATCCTGCTAGGGACTCCTACCAACAGGATGGGCAACACAGTGTAGAAGAACATTGCATCGATAGTCTATGCATGTTCTATAGATTGCAAATGTAAATGGCATCGATAGATCTGATAGAACTCAGGTTTTTCAATGGCATACAGATCTGATCCATCTCAAGTTTCTTCAAAAAAAATGCCAGCAATCCAATGCAATCCAACCTGGACAGCCTGGCCTGTCGCAATAACGCCTTGGACCGCCAATTCTCGTGCTGTTTCCGTCGCAAGGCCTCCTGAGGCATCATCGCAGCGTGGCGATCAAGGAGGGCCCAGGATGGGCGGCTGGTCCTGGAAGACTGGATCATGATAACAATATCAGCAATGATTGGCAATGATCAACAAGTAGGGATAGTACAGCAACCAACAAGATGGTTACTCCTTGCAATCCCCGTGATAAGCATGGGAAATTGCAAACATCAAATATACACAATGCGATGGATTAAACTCCCAGACCCGTGGCTACCAATCCGAACAGCGACCTATGATTCAGGAGAATAGATGGACGAGTATGAAGAGTTTTATGTCCCTCTCAAAATTTGGTTGGCAAGTGTTGACACCCAAAATTACCATTCGAACACTCATTATTTCCACATGCTGGCTGTCCATGAGATTGTTGCGATGCGTATGGCTTGACAACAAAGAGGTTGTAGGTGGATCATGCGACAATCCTCGGCTCTGGACGTGCCTCCTTGGTTTTGGCCGGTTCTGCAGGTGTGCCTGCCGCCCGAAGCCCCCAAAAACGAAGCAGTTTTGACATCGACGGGCAGATCCGGGCATCGATTTTCAGGGGAACCGTATCGTGGCTTTAGAATTGCTGAAGCTTTGGATCAACTGCAACCAATTTGCTCTACCAGCAGGACTTCTGAGCAGAAAAGTTGGCACCACATCTCTAAGCCCACCTCCATCACTGGCGCTTTTCGCCAGGAACCTGGAACGCTGAAGAAGCAAATCTGTAAAATCCAGCTTCATACAGATGTCTATTTGCCAAGAATTGTCGCACATGATAAAACTTGGGTACCCAGTCTCCAGAAACATTTGGAAAGTTTTGGAAATCTACCACAACCCACAGTGTGCAAATAGGTGGAATTGTCATATTGCCAGTAGGATATCATACGACCCGCCAAACGGGGTCTGGAAGGGTGCGAAAGTCGGGGCATGCACAGCTCCCATGTTGTTAAGTTGCCAACCAGCCAACGTTGTTGCTCATGCAAATACCAGTTGCCGCTTCAGATTGATTCACTTGACACTTCCACAAAACTTCCCAACATGACCTGAAAAGCTGTGCCTTTAACCTCCACCAAAGATGGGCCTTCTCAATGAACATGCATGGATAAATATGTACATGATGCACACGATGAACATATGTTTTTAAAATTATATCGACCTACATACGCTTCAGCATAGACCATCTGGTGGTTTCTCAAAATGTGGACCCCGAAAAATGGATGGTTGATAACTATCAATAGTTAAAAGTGGATGGTTTGTAACTATCAATAGTTAAAAATGGATGGTTTATAACTATCAATAGTTAATAGTTATTATAGTTAATCACCAAACTGTTTATCAATAGTTAATATTGGCTGATTTGGGGGTACCACAATTTTGAGAAACACCCACACGTCCAGGCCAAGTGGATGTCCAGGTTCGTGCCTACACTGTCCATGACTTGGTAACACCAAGCAGCTGAAACCACCATATTAACAGTTGGTTTCTTGATTACTATAAATAGCTATGACAGTTAAGATGTGATATGTGCTATACATAGTTGTATCAATTACTATAATAGTTAATAAACTGGAATGATTTGGGTGTACCCCCATCCTGAGAAACCACCATCTGAGTGTGAAAAAAAATCTGTTGCGCGATGCCCCAAGTCTGAGCCCTGGACCTTCGAGTGCGTGCATCAGCACAAGATGAGCCGCCCACCAATACTCGCCGTAACTCGGAAACAGTGCGCTTTGGATGCCGCCAAAATGTAGCTGTACACAAATATACATGCTATAGATGTATATACACATATGTATGATAAACATTTCATTTATCTGTTTATGTATATACACATACATATATATATATATACATGCATCTAGCTATGTAGAACACTACGTAGGCATGTCTATGTGTGCTACTTGAACAGGAGAGGCCGCCATTTTTTCCACAAGACCTGTCATTCTTCGTTCAAAATCCTTCAACTTCAGAGGGACCAACGGCAACGACCAACGAAACCCGCCACGGCCATGTGATCTCCACCAGCGCCACCAGGTCACGAGGGCCGAAGTGCGACAAGCCTTGGCCTGGAGCAGCACGGTTTCTCAAGGCAGTTTGGGACCCCCAGAGGAATGGTTGGTTTCTAGTGGTTAGTCATGGTAATTAACAAGGGAATTATAAGCAAAAATAGGGGACGAAATGCGATGATTGGTTTCTGATCATGGTTTATTATATGGTGAAATGATTTATCATTATCATAAACCATAAGCCATGGTGGTTTATTGCTATAAATGGTTTATGATAATGGTCCGTTATTGTTTATCGTAATAATCAATGTTGGATGATTTGGGGTACCCCCATTTTGAGAAACCTCCGCATGTGTGCAGCATTGTGTGCAGCATTGTATGCAGCATTGTATGCACATGTGACCGTGGCAGGGTTGCAACTTGTAGTAGGTTCTTCTTCACACTTCTCTACGGCACTCTGCTCTTCTCGATGCAGATCGTGGCTACACTCCACACGTCGACAGAATACTTCTCTGCTCTCCACTCTACTCCAATCCGTAGCCTACTTTGTTCCAAACTACTTCTGCTTCTATTCTAGCCTACTCCTCCCTACCTCTTCCTACCATGTCCCACTGCACTTCTACTTCAACCCGATGAACTACACCACGAACTCCTACCGCTGCAACCTGAATAAAAAATTGAGCATCAACCTCCTGTTCTGCCATTCCTATACTGGTACACTGATCACTTGAGTTCAAGATACCATATAATCGATGATACCCCTCCCAAAATTTGTATGCCAAGTTGGTTCGCATCCCCCCCCATCAATCACAAGTGCCTGTGCTCGTGCCACAGAACTCTGCTTTGTTTCCAGAGATGCCTGGCAGGTGCACTGGCTGAGGTCTCAGTGTTGGTGCTTGTCTGCCGCTGCTTTCATAGCAGTATTAACCTAACCCGGACGTAACCTTGCAGCCCAACCCCCACCTGAAGCCCTAGGAAGAATCATCAAGTATCAATAAGTCCGTATGATGCGCAGGAATCCGCAGCTCATATCTGCATGATGTTTACGTACAGAACAATAGACATATCATGATCAAAGCCTGGTAGATAAATATCCAAGCAAACTGACTATGCTGTTTATGGTTTGTGACGCGTTCCCCAGATTGCTGTTTTGTCTTGTGTGCATGTGTCAAGTCAATGTCTGCACCCACAGAAGATCAGTGAGAGACTCTTCGAATAAATTGCAGCTTAGAACATCTGAGGAGAACCAGTTTGCAGAACAGAACTCAGATGTTTGCTGTTTGGCTCCGCCAGAAACGGGGAAATCGCAGCTGCTGGTTGCTAAAGAAGTTGATTTAGGCTTCCAACAACTAGAATTGCTATAGGTACCTGTTCCTCTAGTCTAAGTTGCTCTTTAGGTGTTGGTTTCAGACAGTGTGTGATGTGTCAGAAGTAAAGAGATTCCACAGGTCCTGATGCCGCAAAGACCAATGTGCTGCTACAAGTGTACACACTCAGTCCATGTCAGTCCCAGAGGCCGTAGGTCAGACCTGACTGCAACGGTCACTTAATACATCTTCATATTAGGGTCATCAATTCAATAGCAAGGATCTGCCAAAAGAAGCTGTCACTAGCACAATGGATCAGGAATGACGGTGAAACAGGAGGACATCGACACTTGATACTTCGCTTGTGTTTTCAGCGGGGCTTCCCAATTGGGGTCCCTGTGAATGTCCAAAATCTTGGGTGTCCTTCGGCACTTGTAAATAGTCACAAGGCATCTCAAGACATCAAACGGCTGCGGGTCAGTACCCGTAACTTCCAATGATGTAAACAGGAACAGAAGAGTCCAGCTATTAGGATGCTCATCCAGGCATGTTTGCAGCATCATTGGGGCTCATGCTTACCCACATCACCATCTCCCTTCACCACAGAGAGGTGTTCCCGCCTGGAGTTTTCTCCAAAGTCGGCTGCCTTCGACTTGAAGGTCCAAACAAGCAAAGTGCGCGAAGGTGCAATCCGAGTCCAACAACTTCATGCACATTATGTTGATCTCCTGGGCCGATCCGAACGCCGGATGTGGACCGGCTAAGCAAAGGCTGTTGCATGCTGCTGCTGTCGAAAGATCCATGGTGATATGTTGAAACTTCCCACAGGTCCAGGTGACCCCCACGTGACCCCCACGTGACCCCCACGTGCCCCCCACGTGACCCCCACGTGACCCCCACGTGACCCCCACGTGACCCACGTCTGCGCAAGATGTTCCCCAACGTCTGAAGAGATTTCCATCGTCGGGGTGTTGCGGGTCCTCCAAGAGGTGGCTTTGACACTCTGGAACGCGAAAAACATCCTGAAACGGCGCATCATCCAGGGAAAACACGAGGACAAGATAGGACAAATGTACAACAAGCACATCCAAATCATCCAAAGGCACATCCAAAGGTGGCTATCAACATGATCAACTGCGTAACAAACTGGTTCATGGTCAAGAAGCTCGGTCCACACTGCCCAATAGGCTGGTTCATAATAGCCAATGATGGTAGCTGGCTTATGATGGCCAGCGGTTAGTTAATCCTGCAATTTCCGCAGGATTCGAAAATGTTTGATGCTGCTGGGATCTGCTGAGTGTGGATTTGGATCCCTACTTAGTTAGGTGATCTCAAGGGCACTGGATGTGACCAACAACTCCATGAGTGGAGGTATCCTCCTCTAAACTGGCAGTTGGCAAACCAACATGTTTACGTCCACAAACCTACCGTTGATGCATCCCCATTGTTTTTTGAATCTGCGACATAGATATGTTTTACTTGGACCACTGCTATCATGTTTTATGACACAGCAAGTAAGAGCAATGCCTATATCTGTGGTTTCTTGTTTGCAGCTGGGAAACTCTTACATGATGTATTCAACACCTGAAACACAAAAGTTTCCAAATGGGGTAACCAACCGGTTGTCAGTTGACCCAGTGATGCAAATCAAGCATGCACATATATTAGTTCTTGAATCATATCTTCACTGATCATTACGTGCATCTATTTACGCATGTATATAGGTGCGTCGGTCTATTTACATATGTAAATATGTACATATGTATGTACATTATTTATATATATATATATATACATATCATATAAATACATATATACAGTTATATACATATTAATATATTATCATTCAGATTCGACTGCAAAGGCTGCTTCATAGGTCTTTAGACAACCAAACAACATGGGCACCAACAACCAGTCCAGCAACCCACCACCAGTGTCGCCCAGCTGCTGGATATTGCTTCTTGAAGACTTCCTCCACGAGCCTCGAATCAATGCTACCCCCAGAGAGGTGTCCCAGTTGCAAATCACAGCGGGTTATATCTGGAGGCTTGCTGGAAAAGAGCTTTGACTCGCGGACATCCTCGTATTTAGATGACCATATCCACCGGTGCATGTTTAAACTGTTAAAGCCTTGGTGAAGCCATTTGTCAGCGACTAGTAGTTGGAGTACCAAGGTCACCAAGCACTTGGTAAAGCATTCCCTGAGCTTTCTCTGGCACCAGGATCTATCCAGAGAAACAGCTGCAGCCTGCGGTTCAACCAGCGCTACCAGGGTCCAAGTTGCATCTTGGTGGCCAAGAGCAGCGCGGGCACAGCGAAACCCACGCCCACCGGTGAGTCCTGGCTGCTGGCGCCCCTATCCCAGCGAGAACGACAACGGTTAGTGATTGGGGAAGCACTAGATCTGACTCTTGAATAATTTCCAAGCAGTTCAGATCTAGTGCTTCCCCAATTCAAAGTCTGGAAATCATGTATCATTCAAATCATTGCAGTTCAGAATTAGTTGTGGGATGGCTCAAAGCCTGTAGTTTGTTGGAGTGAAAAATGGATCGATTCCTCCGGTCTACCCCTGGTGGCCATAGCCCCGGTGGCACCTGGAAGGGCTGAGTAAGGGCTGCCCAAACTTCTTGAATGCTGATGGCCTTGGTCAAGAGGTGAAGATGAGGGTTGATGAATACGTTGATTGCCAGTCGTTGATTCTTGGCTGATGAATATGTTGATTATTGATTATTGGTTGATATTGGTTTGTCCAAAAACGGTAGTACCTACAAACCATCCAATGAAAACGGTTAACAAGTAAAGCACCTGTTTTGGGGTACTTTTTTGGACCAACTCATAGTTTTGTTTGATAATATTGGTTGATAAGAATGGTTGACAAGAATGCTGATCACCACTGGTTGATTATTGATTGATAAATATGTTGATTATCGGTTGATGATTGGTTTATGATGATTATCATTCATCATTGAGGAATATTGATAAATTCTTGACATTGGTGAAGTATTGCTTGCTAACATCATCAGATTCATCAGGAATAAGAGCCAACAACAACCAACAAAGGGGGAATATTCAACTACGACCTTCAGAACTACTCATTAGCTGGAGGCAAGTGGCCAGCGCTTCCATTTTCGTGTCTGGAAGGCGGCACCGTGGCTCCTAGGACTACGGCGTTGCTCAAGGCATGCCGCGTCAAAATCTTCGATTCTCACACCTGTGGGTTTTTTTTGGATAAATTACAATACTTCCTGGAGTATCACACATCATGCAGATCAGCAGCATCTGTCATGTAGCATCTGTCAACTGAAGGCATGTAGCTCCAAAGGGATTGTGGATCTGCTCCGCTGAGTGAAAACAAATTGGACCACTGCAGGTGGCTTACAAAAAGCAGGTGAAGATTTGCCCACTACGGAGTAGAAGGAAGATATGAACAACTTTCGTGGAAAGCACACATATAATGGTTGGTTCATGGTTTAAACAACATGATGGTTAATTAGTGGCTTAAAATCATTCAAAATCAGCAAGAATGCATTCACATGTGAACACAACAAAAAGTAAAAAACAATGACGCCATGTGAACAAACTCTTCGTGTAATAGAGCTGAACATAAGAAGGAAAGAAGCAGGAGGCTTGTTAATGCCGATGATTATATAAGATGCAGCATCGTACAAGATAACAAGTCGAAAGACCAAAGACATTGAAAATGATGATGCAAACACCTTGATGTTCACAAAAAGGCACGATTCCCTGCAGAATTACCTGATATCACCTCTACTTGTATGATCTACCTGCAGTGAAGCTGAAGCATTGGGTCTAACAGAACACCCTCCAGCCACCGCTTTCAGATTATCTCCACCCCACCCTGTGCGAGGTCTTCAAATGTCCTGTAGATGGCCCAGGAGGTTCCAGTACAGCCAATGCGACAGCAATCCAACCAAGCGCACCTGCAAACAGAGCCACTGGAGCTGATCAAACCAGTGATGAGCTGCATCATCCAGGGATGAACTACTGAATGTCTGCAGGAGAATGAGGAACCCAAAAAAATCAGAGAAAATCAAGGAACTCCAGGAACCCCTTCAGGAACAGTTGAGGAATCCTTCAAGCAACCCCAGGATGGACGTGTTCAGTGGCGGCCTGTTCAGCGCAAAGGATCCGCGCGCGCAGGGCTCGGAAGACTTGGGGTCTGGGTCGACGCGTCAGCAACTCCAAGGGAAGCCTTGGACCACGTGGAACGGTGGAACCATCGACCATCCATCCATCGATGCCATCCATGATGCCATCCATGATGATTAATACTGGTATCATGGATATCATGGATTAATGATTGATGATTATTAATGATTAATGATTATTAATGATTTATGATCATTAATGATTAATGATCAATAAGGATTAATCAACTGGATGGCATCATGGATTCATGATTAATCAAATGACCATCCATGATTATTGGCAATCCTTACTTATGATCAAGATTGATCAAGATTGGTCAACCAATGAGCCAATCAAGCTCCGACCTCATGAAGCTAGGTGTCAGATTTTGAAAGTGCTCAAGGAAACGGGGTCTGACGCTTGAAACACGGATTGATGCGCACAATGCGGTGATGTATGGACAATTTTTGTCCACTCACGCATCGAACTATCTGCATCTATAGAACACCATCATGCACAACATCATAGCACATTGACGTACATTGTATTGTCATGTATCATGTAATATCTGCATCGGTTTTGATAAATATATTCCGCCATTGATTGGTTGGCTATGGAATGAATGGTGATTGCAGAGCGGCTGTCCATGTTAGATTGGTTTTATCCGCAATGTGGGAAACCCAAGCACAAACCGCTATCATTGCAGGGGACCTGAGACAGGAGACATGACAATGCATGGGAAGCTGTCAATGCAATGAGCCGTTTTGTTCCACAGCTACAAATATGTGATCAACATTATTGACTGTGGAATGATTATATCGAGTTGAAGGGATTTGAAGGGTATAGCATCCAGACTAGGATCACTAGGTTGTCTTTACCGCTTTTTTCTAGCATAAACACAAATAAACATGCCGAGGCTGTCACATCACTATTAGCTTTTAGCGCCTTGCGCCGCTTAGCCAAGTGACTGGCCCTTGGTGAGTCTGGTGCACTCCTACACTGCTACACGCGGCTGCATAGCAGGTAGGGAAGGGTGAGGTTCATAGGCTTGGTGGGTCATGTTACTCATTACCAACTGACCATGGTCACCAACAACAACAAGGCTTGGTGGTTGAGCATACCTATGCATATTGTTGGCAAATAGATGCTACTGGGTAATAGCTACTAGCAAGTAAAAATGATAGTTACACATGATGATCATGATGGTGATCATGATGATGATCATGACGATGATCATGATGATGATCATGATGATGATCATGATGATGATCATGATGATGATGATGATGACGATCACGATGACGATGATGATGATGATGATGATGATGATGATGATGATGATGATGATGATGATATATGATGATATATGATGATATATGATGATATATGATGATATATGATGATATATGATGATATATGATGATATATGATGATGACGATGACGATGACGATGATGACGATGATGACGATGATGACGATGATGACGATGATGACGATGATGACGATGATGACGATGATGACGATGATGACGATGATGACGATGATGACGATGATGACGATGATGATGATGATGATGGTGATGATGATGATGATGATGATGATGATGATGATGATGATGATGATGAATGACCGCGCTGCTCACTTTGGGCATCCAATATGTGGCATGAATCGAACTTGAGTTACTTGATTAGTAATTTCAATGTTTCCGTTTGGGTGCTGATTGAAGCAACGAGAGACTGGTGTGAACGAGGGTTGCTTCTTCGTGCGATGATTCCGGTATCCCGTGCGAAGTTGCCGGGCTGTTGCAATGTCGTCGTTTTGATACTTTGACCATTCAATATCGGTATTGTTTGCATACCAAGCGCCAACAAAACCACCCAAACATCAACGGTATATAGTGGGATGATTCTACTACAAAACCACGAAGCACTCATAACGAAGTGAGCACCAAATGGCATGGCCACTTCTCAAACGAAATGCTGGCTTTATTAAGCCACGAAGGCCTCTTGGCCCTCCCGAACAGTCATCACCCAAATGATGGTTGCAAGTTTTCAAGCCAACCAGCCTTAGTGGTTGCACCGAGAAAAAAACATGCTCAAGTGGACAGTACCATCATGAAACATATATGGTTCTATCATTATCATTTTCATCACTTACCAACAATTACTCATTGAGCATTGTCCAATTTGATGTTTCTGCTCCTGAATGATTCCCTGACAGTAGAGGAAAGTATCATAAACGATCATTTCAGGAGCGAAACCACCGATAGCCACCCCCATGTTGGTCAGCGTCAGTTTTTCTCCGATAACTGACTGCTATGAAACTAATTCACTACCCATCATCAATAATGCTCATTGACCATCCATGAACCAATTCTTGACACCATCGACCACCAGTAACCACATTGCAATAGGGCTGGGATGACATTTTATTGTCTATGGCTTTCCATCAGAACTGTTTCACAGCTTCAATTCTGCTTCCATTTTGCATTGTGACCAGCACAGTTCCACGGTTTCTGGGCAGGCATCCCGCAATCCTTTTTGTTGCCTGATTGTTTGGTATTATTAGTTTTGTGTTTTGGTTGCTTGTTTGGTATTGTTAGTTTTGGTACTATTAGTTTTGGTATTGTTTGTGCGCCTGAATAGTTTGTGTGTTTTAGTCTGTTGCTTCTTTGTTGTTTGTTCCGTCAATGTTTTTTTTCCGGTTGAAGCGATGTAGCGCCTTGAACTTGAAATGTCCACCTCTGCGTGCGACCACCAGTGCCAACCACCATCAACCACCATATATACTACCACATAACCACCATGTATACCACCATTAACCCCCATCAAGCATCCATGGAACCCCATCTGGGAATATTGCCGCTCTCGCCTTTCTGATCTCCTCTTCGCTTGCAGAGATGGGTTTCTGTGCCTAGCACTGTGCTAGGTTTCGACCGTTGCCAATTGGTAGGTGATGGTTCTGGATGGCGATGGTAGGTTTGATTAATTTTGCCCAACCCCGAAAAAAATTGGCAGGTGATGGTAGGTGAACACCCAAACAATTACCCTCTAGCTAAAATTACCAGTTTCGATAGGTAAATGGGCTATAAATGGTGGATTTTCCACTTCCGGCTTAGTTTACCAAAGTGTATACTAGTTTGGTCATTCACCATGCGTAGAGGCACCCGCAGCAAACTGTGGAGAATGACCACTGACAGGACGTGACAAAACGAGATTTTGGTTATCCTTGGAATGCCCTCTTTCTAAGAAGATTTAAGAAGTGAGTGCACGACAGTTCCATGTATGTATGTATGTATGTATGTATGTATGTATGTATGTATGTATGTATGTATGTGTGTATAATTACA
Organism: Symbiodinium kawagutii; assembly: GCA_009767595.1. Taxonomy (NCBI): domain Eukaryota; class Dinophyceae; order Suessiales; family Symbiodiniaceae; genus Symbiodinium; species Symbiodinium kawagutii. Next base: position 8,851 of record VSDK01007522.1, on the reverse strand, counting down.
AATATACTTACATGTAAATTTATATTTGGGCGCTGCGCGTTTTCCGGGCCCCATGGACACAACAGCAGATCTTGTAGTGATTTCAAAATGGATTTAGCATGAACTTAGTACATCGTATGTTGACTAACAATTACTTTGTAGTATCAATATCGTTGTTTTTAGCTGAATTTGGCTTGCTTCTTGGCTCTTAAAAACCCTGAATTAGTTGGTGTTTAGTTATTTTTGGGCCGTTTTTTGGCTTTCAAAACCCTGAAATAGTTGGTGTTTAGCTATTTTTGGACTATTTTTTGGCCCTTACAAATCTTGAATTAGTTTGTGTTTAGCTGATCTTGGGCTGCTTTTTGGCTCTTGAAAACCTTTACTTAGGTGGTGTTTAGCTGATTTTGGGGTGCTTTCTGGCTTTTAAAGATGATTGTATTCAAATTAATTTGATATCTATCAATGCCAATTAAAATTCTTTATTGGCTACCGTTCTTAAACATCAGTACTGCTACTTTTTGCAAGGCGGGGTTTGTATGACCTATAAATACAGAAAATGGAATCAAACTATTTTTGCATCAACCATTAATATACAATACCATGGTTTTTAAAATTAAATTGATAAGGGCCATGCTCATATTCAAATGTTTTTAGATCACGGTAATAATTAAGAGCTTTTGCGCATTTCTCAAATATCAATACTTTGCGGGAAGCCTATTGCCACCACAATGAAACATCAATATCAGTAGTGACAAAAAAATATGGGCTTTATCGAACATATATTTCACATTCTGATTAATAGTAGTCAGCATTTTCTGCACTAGAGGTTCCTAGGGAATATTTTTGATTATAACACCTGGGCTTCAGACCCCCTAAAAATACAAAATATTGTATATAAGAATGTGTTACAAGCATTCATATTCAAAACATATTTTCCCACTGTAAGCTGTTTTGAACCTCACGAAAGGTTTTCCTTTCTAAGAAGAATATATATATATATATGGGTGGTTTTTTACAACCAAAGCAAAACAGATTTGGAAACAACAACAAAAATGCACATCCCTTGGGCACCTCCAACCCAGGAAAGGAGAGTTGCCAGTGTTAGTTAAAATAACATGTTTTAAATGTAGCCATTATTTGCTATACGTAAAAATATTGATGTTAAAAATGTCATGATATATCAAGCAAAATATCTTATGACTAGCGTATCCACGATTAAGCATTATAGTATTGATATTGCAACATTAATATAGCCATTATTGATTGAATGTAACGATAATGATGCTGAATATTAAGTGGCAATAAAGCTTAATAGTTATTCGTATTCATCTAATGACTCATGTTCCGTGGTCAATTTCAAGCACTTCCGCACCTTTTGTGATTTGCCCAAACCATAGTGCTGTTTGGCGATAATCCTCTCTTTCTTTGGGCGCAGCAGGAAATGAACGCCTTGAAGTGGAAAGCTGCAGCTCTGACAAGTTCGGCTTGGCCCAACCAATTCAGGCAAACAACTATGTCCAAGGAGAAGCCCGACCCTCCGAAAGTTTGTGTTCCTTTTTGAGCGTCCCACATTGGCATACATATAGATTCGAAAGATTTCTGAAGCAGGATCTGCCGTGATCGAATCTGACGCGACTTCAAGGGGAAAGGCGTCTGTTGCGACACCTTTCACTCTGGCAAGGGTCGACCCCTCGCAGCCAGATCAATGGCGCCACTGGCTCATGCTCAGGGTCCTTACAAGTGGTCCTGTACAAACAAATGGACCACTTAAAAACGCAACTTGTCAGAGAAATTGATGTCTGATAAAAATCGCAAAGCTAACAATAGTGATGCTTTCTAAATGTAATAATCATTTCAAGTATTACAGTTTTGACAGAGTCAATAATTGCCACAATGATAGCGATGCTATTTTTCCCCAGATAGCTGACAAGCTATAACGGCTTCTTGCTTCTCTATGGTAGGGCCTTGGATCGGCGCTTTGTTTGCCGCTGCTCTGCCGCTGCTCGCGCTTGTCTCCCTTTGTCTCCCCTTTGTCTCCCTTGTGGCTTTGGATCGGCGCTTTGTTTGCCGCTGGTCTGCCGCTGCTCATGCTTGTCTGTCTTTGTCTCCCCTTTGTCTCCCCTTTGTTGGCCAAATAGCTGACAAGCTATAGGGGTTCTTACTTCCTTATGGTAGGGTCTTCAGTCGGGGCTTTTTTTGCTGCTGCTCTGCCGCTGCCCACGCTCGTCCTTCTTTGTCTCCCTTTGCAAAAATGCTGCGCGGTGAGCTCTCCTTCGTCCTCCTCTGGTTCCGGCTCGGGAACTTCGCGGCACTCTAAGCAGCGTGCACCTCAAAGAGACGATTGGCGAGAGAGGGTCGGCGAGGTCATTACAGCACTGCACTGAGGTCGGCGCAAATCGCGTCTTTGTTGTTGTAAAGGTACAGCTGCGTATTGTAGCAGCAATCCTGGATGAATCGGGGCTCATACTCTAGACGCTCACACCAAACGGTCGCTTAGCGGTGTTTGCTTCACGGAAACGTTTCCTGGGTTCCCGGCATGGCACTCGTGGTCTCCATCGAAGGGAATGCGTACCGAAGCCGAAGACAAAACGAACGAAGAATACACTCGCAGAAATGCTGAGCCGCCGACAACACGGACCATCTCTCACCTGAGCGCTGGTGGTACAGCTGAGCGCTGGTGATACAAATGAATGCATGGATGTGTTCTCTTTGAATTCCCATGATGACGAAGGTTGGTCCATGGGAGCCCTGCAACCCATCACCAGCCATGGTCCAACTGGCAACCAGCAGCATGACCAGGCACTAGCCCGAAGTTGTATGCTGGATGTGTATTTGACTATGCGCGCATAAATTTACAGGTGCCTTGTAACACAATGCAAACTCATTGATCTAAATTTGATTATATAATTGTAAATCTAAATACACGGTTACATGGGTTGATGCACGCGGACGGGATCACCCTGTAGGCAAAAACCTGGTGATTTAGATCAGTGTCCCAGCCAGACCGCTCTTTCCTTTGATTTTCCCATCATGATTCATGGACAAATCAGCCAACTGATTTGCAAGAAAATACCAAGAAACCAGCATAAATCATACCAAGTCAACCAGTTGCAAACGGTGGCATTTCTCCGTAAAACCAAATCTTATGAAGAAATTATCAAAAGCTCTATCTTGGCGGCGGTTGTTAAGCCCCTTGCTCAAACCCGATATTCGTGGATGAATTCCCAAAAAAAATTCATTATAAAGCTGCCTCACTTGCTCGGGGTCACTCTCTGACTTGACTGGGGCGAGTCACCAAACCTCCTCCAACCTGCAGCGCGGCCAGGAACGGCCAAGCGTTGGAAAAACAAGGAAGGCAACATTATGTTCACTGATGGTGAATACCAATAGCAGCTTAACAGCTAGTAGTTGTCACTTGAGATGGATAATCTTTTGAAGATTAATCACCAGCCAATAGCGGTTCACATTGCACAATTCACAATATGCTCATTGGGCTTGATGTTCTTAACCATCAAAATCATGACCATCAACAATCATTCTTCTCTCTTGACTGTCACCAGCAATTTGTTGCGGTTGATTGTGTATATCGGGTTAGCCTTTGTCATGATTTCAAGCAATATTAATTAAACACCACCATAGCCTGAACATTCCCATGCGGGGTGGCTACGTTTGGGCCTGTCGCTTTGGACTTTGCCAAGCCCCCCTCGTAATTCGCAAAAGATCCACTGGCCGGCGGCGTTGCAGCTGCAACACAATTCGACTTGCCCCAGTCTCACAAGTGCCCGGACTCCTAACTACAATATTTGAATTTGAAGTTATATATACTTTTCTCCTATACTACATCATAAAGCGCTAGATTTAAAGTATACATATACTTAAATTTATATCGTTAGACGGGCTCATTGGGGACCCGGAACCGCGTTGTTGTTTGGGGGAGGGGGAGGGGGGCGGGCATCCATTAACAACGAAACGAAAATGAAGCGCTGACCCCACCTGATGACCGATGGCGTGGCCCAACGTCGCCCTCAGGTGGCCACACACGCAAGTCCACAAAGCCAGCCAAGCAAGAAACGAAAAAAAGTGCTGCGCCTTCACGATACCACCATTGTCCCTCAACTGTGTAATGATAACATATGATCACCACCTACATGACTTTGCCTTTGCTTCGGAACTGAAAACAAACACATCAAAACGATATGGCCCGCTCCAATTACCGCCGGACACGGTGAGATCATGAAGGCATAATCAATCTGGATCTTCCAGCTTCAAAGGAGACTGAAATCTAAAAAATGCCTTCCTATGATGACATTGTCATAACTTGAAATCCTGACCGAAAAAAAGGGACGCATCCAGTGTCCATAGCTTTCGGTCAGCGCCCTGAGGATGCATCTCTCATAGATGGCAGATTTGCTTAATCCATAGACGTATTCCTAACCTTAATGATTTGAGCAGTGTTGCGCACACTTGTGTACAAATTTGCACTGCTTAAATCGACTCTGTATGTGCTTAAAACCGAAAACACAAGGGTGAATAGCATGTAGTAATCTTGTAAAAGCCCAGTCAAGTCATGTCACGTTAACAGCGGCTTCCCTCATTGGGTTCGCAGCTCGAGTTCTGTTACTTCTGCTTGGCCCTCGGCAAGTTACAGCTGTGGATGCATCTTAATAAACAAATACAGTCTGGACATAAAACCGAAGCCCTTTGTCCGGATCGTCGCTCAATCCCAACAAATCATCCGCCGGGACGAATCCGTGACAGCATCTAGGGTTTGACCTGACTTCTTTGCGGTACTCGAGCACACTGTAAAAAAATGTCTGATTTGCATGTGCAGGTACTTGTCAAACACTTGGCGCTTGGTAGCCCAATCACTTTTTGTGGTACTTGACAAACAAAAATCCCATGTATTTGTTGCGCTGTATTTGGCGTTCCTTCTTGAAGTTGGGCTCTAGCAACTGCGCCTCTGGATCCAGACTTTTCTCCGGCCTGGCAGATCTAGGGAATTTTCCCTGTCATCATCTGAGCAGCTGTGATCTACTGATCCTTCAAAACGCATACTCATCAACAGCATCTGACAGGGAAAACCTTCTTTGGAGGGGAAATACTTTACTTCGTGTGATCCCCGCCATCACATGCAAATCTGACACCCATCTATCTGGCATAGCTTTTGGCATTTTATTTGGCATAGCTTTTGACATTGTATCTGGCATAGCTTTTGGCATTGTATCTGGCATAGCTTCTGGCATTCTATTTGGCATAGCTTTTGGCATTCTATCTGGCAAAGCTTTTGGCATTCGATCTGGCATAGCTTTTGGCATTGTATCTGGCAAAGCTTTTGGCATTCTATCTGGCATAGCTTTTGGCATTCTATCTGGCAAAGTTTTTGGCGTTCTATCTGGCATAGCTTTTGGCATTCTATCTGGCAAAGCTTTTGGCATTCGATCTGGCATAGCCTTTGGCATTGTATCTGGCATAGCTTTTGGCATTCTATCTGGCATAGCCTTTGGCATTGTATCTGGCAGAGCTTTTGGCATTCTATCTGGCATAGCTTTTGGCATTGTATCTGGCATGATTTTTTCCCCTGCTCTGCCGCTGCTCTGCCGCTGCTCATGCTTTGTCTCCCTTTGTCTCGGCTTTGTCTCGCCTTTGTCTCCCCTTTGTCTCCCCTTTGTTTCCCATGTGGTTCTGGATTGGCGCTTTGTTTGCCACTGCTCTGCCGCTGCTTATGCTTGTCTCCCTTTGTCTCCCCTTTGTCTCCCCTTTGTTTCCCCTTTGTGTCCTTTTGTCTCCCTTGTGGCTCTGGATCGGCGCTTTCTTTGCCGCTGCTCTGCCGCTGCTCATACTTGTCTCCCTTTGTCTCGCCTTTGTCTCCGCTTTGTTCCTCAGATAGCTGACAAGCTATAAGGGGTTCTTACTTCTTTATGGGAGGGCCTTCAATCGGCGCTTTTTTTGCCGCTTTGCCGCTGCTCACGCTTGTCTCCCTTTATCTCCCTTTGTCTCCCTTTGTCTCCCTTTGTCTCCCCTTTGTCTCCCTTGTGGCTCTGTCTCCCTTTGTTTCCTCCTTTGTCTCGGCTTTGTCTCCCCTTTGTCTCCCCTTTGTCTTTCCTTTGTCTCCCTTGTGGCTCTGGATCGGCGCTTTGTTTGCCGCTGCTGCGCCGCTGCTCATGCTTGTCTCCCTTTGTTTCGCCTTTGTCTGCCCTTTGTCTCCCTTGTGGCTCTGGATCGGCCGCTGCTCATGCTTGTCTCCCTTTGTCTCGCCTTTGTCTCGCCTCCCGATTCGATTGTCTCGCCTTTGTGTCCCCTTTGTTTCCCCTGTGTCTCTCGTTTGTTTCCCTTTGTCTTTCCTTTGTCTCCCTTGTGGCTCTGGATCGGCGCTTTGTTTGCCGCTGCTGCGCCGCTGCTCATGCTTGTCTCCCTTTGTCTCCCCTTTGTCTCCCCTTTGTTTCCCCTTTGTTTCCCCTTTATCTTTCCTTTATCTCCCTGGTGGCTCTGGATGGGCACTTTGTTTGCCGCTGCTTTGCCGTTACTCAAGCTTTCCTGCCTTGCAATTTAATCATGCATAATATTGGCAGCAAATAAGCATCATTTGCCCCATCAGTAAGCTTCAACTGGACATACTTTGGAGAAATGTTCGGACTATGGCAGGATCACTGACCAGCCACCTACCGTGGATGAATATGATCATCCACCATCTCAAAATGATGGATTTGCAATGGATTTTTGATAGAATGAACAGAGTTGAACAGAGACGATTCATCTTGCAATTGCGGCGCTCTCTTCCACCACGGTGGATCATTGCAATAAACCGGATTTGCGCCATACCGGCTGATTAGCATCTGGATTATTCAACCAGGAGATTATCAGGCATCAACCATTATTAATGACCCATTGATAATTTGTAAGCGGCTTAGATCAACCAGTATCGAAATAATAAACAATACCATCCACCATTCGTAACCAACCGCTGGTTATTCATCAATTATCATCATCCATCATCCTTATCATTAATCATCACCATTCTTAAGCCATCAATACACAAATAACCACTGTAACCATCAAATAAATAGTTGTCATTATCATTAATCACCATCTGAATCATTGTAAGCCATTATCATTGATTGTATTGCCACAAAAACAAACAAACAAACAAACAAACAAACAAACAAACAAACAAACAAACAAACAAACACGCACACACACACACACGCGCAGACACACACAGACACACACACACACACTTGAAAGACCGTTATTCAGATGTTGATTGAATCAACGTTTCAGGGTCGTATGGATCACATCTGTTGTGAATGTCCTGATGGACTAGACACCTGTGTATTGAACACATGGTGCTAAAGGCCTTTCGCAGTAGCAACAGCAGTTGAACCAAAAGCGAAACCAGCAGTGAGCATCTGATTGCATGTCTTGATGGTACTCTTGATGCATCGGAAAAACTGAGTTCCAACGGAGTTGCAGAATCACAAAAAACGCAGGTACGCAAGGGTGATCAGCCCTTGTATCCCACTCTGTGACCTAGCTTCGTTGAACTGGGTCAGTCACAGAGCGCCCAGTTCCCCTGCGGGTATTGTTTTCTCAATGTTGAATGACAAATGATAAATCCTTGGGAACAGGAGTTGACTCACACACGAAGGCCGTGTGTCGCAAAATCAGACTAGCAGCAGCTTGTTTTCTACTCGGAGCTGTGTCTTTCGATTCAAAAATGGAAATCAAAAAACCTGAGATATGATACATGGATTGGCCGTTCATTGCTGTATGATGAGTGACTTCAATGAGTCGCTCGGAACGGTCTAGCCGAAGATGGAGCTGGCTGAACTAC
>VSDK01007512.1:311994-334611 GCA_009767595.1 Symbiodinium kawagutii | reverse complement strand
CTTAGCTTAGTGCTACCAAGGCGATGCAGGCGAGCAAAAAAAAATAGCGGGAGGGGAAGTAGCTAGTCTTGTGCAGCTCGGTCCTCTCTTGGCCATTTGAACTTGTGTGAAAATCATTCGACAGCTCCTGGTCCTGCCTCCGTCCTTCGGACTGAGTCTTGAACCTGGTGATAACCTGTTCACTACCTTCCTGTACCTTGTTGCTCTGCATCACGAGTTGGTTCTTGGCTGTGTCCTTCGGACAGAGACTTGAATCTTCTCTTTCTATTCTTCCTCTGTTCTTACTCTGGGTAAGTTAGTTCTTGCTCGGTCCTTCGGACTTAGTATTGAACTTTCTAACCTGGTGATAACCTGTTCACTACCTTCCTGTACCTTGTTGCTCTGCATCACGAGTTGGTTCTTGGCCATCCTTCAGACAGAGACTTGAATCTTCTCTTTCTCTTCTTCCTCTGTTCTTACTCTGGGTAAGTTAGTTCTTGCTCGGTCCTTCGGACTTAGTCTTGAACTTTCTGCTCTTTGCTTCTTCCTCTGCTCTTTCCTATCTCTCTTCTACCTTTCGTTGAAACTTGCTCCGTATTTTGATCTGGGTTTTATTTTCCCATCTTTGAAGCAAGCCTGCAAAACCTCGATAGCTTCGGACTTCAGTGTCGCTGTCAATGATCCGAGATATGAGTGATGAGAAGATTGAATCTTGCATCTCTTGCTCTATGGCCAGTTCAAAGTTTCGACAAAGAAGCTGCGCAACAAACTTGTGACTGGGTGATCCACGTTTTATTCGTTCAGTGACAAGTTCTGCGTGATTTGATCTTTCTTTTCGTGGAAGGAGTCTTGACTTAATTCTGCTTGACATCCAGGGCTTGATGCCAGTACGTTGTCGCATTTAGACTGCAGGTTAGGTTTGTGTTCTGCCCACCTTCCCTTAACTGTTTTTTGTTTCGCCCCTGGGCTCAATGAGTTCCTTCTCAATCAGATCTAACGTTATTGTTTCCTGGATGGTAAGTTTTTCACATCTCAGTGTGCAAGACCAGCATTGTACTTCATTGCTTATTCTCATGTCTGAATGATAAGAAGATTGAATCTAGCATCGATTGATATATGGCCACTTTAAAGTTTCGACAGAGAAGCTGAGCAACGAACTTGTGGCCTAATGATCCGCTCCTTTCTAACTTTCAGTGCCAAGTACCGAATTGATCTCACTCATTCTAGTGGAGGGAGTCTTGATCTAATCATTGACACCCAGGGCTTGATGTCAGTACCCTGTCAATTTAGACTGAAGGTTAGGTTTGTGTTCTGCCCACCTTCCCTTAATGGTTTTCTCATGTCCCTGGGCGCAATGAGTTCGTTCTCAGTATGGTCTGACGTCGCTGTCCCCTGGCTGATAAGTTCTTCGCACCCCAGTGAGCAAGACCAGCAGTGAACTTCATTGCCTTTTCCTTTCATCTCCTTCCACAACATAAATCACGTGTTATGGTTTGTTCGCCAAGTGATTTCGTTTATTTGCTGAGTGCATGGGCGAGACCGTGAGCACCTAACTTGCTCCTATTTAGTCTTGTGTGAGGGCGAGTCGTTAGCAGGTGTTTTGTCATGGTTGCCTAGTATTTTTTTTTGTTTGTATGCCTGCTTCTATTTTTACGAAGAATCCCTTGGATCATGGAGAGCAACTATACCTCTCCGACAGACTAGTCTCCTCACTCACTGAGCCCCGCTTCCACATTCTCTCGTGAGTTGCTAGCCAGAAGCTTCAGAAGTGTTTGCCTTGGTAGTTCCCTTTCAGTGAGTGCAATCTGATCCACCTCATTTTTTGTTTAGTTTAGCAATATGACATGAGATAAACTGGACTTTGGTCTCGTGCTCCGTTTTCATGCGCTCAACCTGGCAGAGGTTGTCATTCGGCTGATTCTTAAGCAGTCTAGCTCCAACGTTTTCCAAATGGCTTTCTCTCCTCTTGCCTAATCTGCAAGTCTTAGTTTTCTCTTGCGATTTTTGCTTTTCAGGTGAGGAGGTCCCTTCAGGCTGCACCTCTGTTTCTTCTCACAAAGAACCACCAAGCTACGCTTTTTATCAAGACCTACGGTGGGAGATTGATAAATTGCATGGTGTACAGCGCGTAATTGTGCTTGGCAACCAATCCTGCATGGCCTGTGCTTTCTTTGATTGTCAATTTAGTATTCTCGACTCAGATATAAGGTTATCCAATCGTTTCTGAAGGTTAGGTTTTTGTTTTGCCCACCTTCAAATGCGCTGACTTTCGTCCCGCTTTAAGGTTTCTAATCATATTACGTTGCCCGCCCTTAGGGGTATCCGGTGACCCATCATGGCAGTATTCAGACGAAGGGATCAACGGGATAGTGAGCAGGTTCTTTCTTTACCAGACGAGCCTTGTTACTTACAGTCTCACAGCCGGTTAGGATCTTGATGCATTCGTTGATCATTGCTAAGCTGTACCGCCGAGTCTTTTTTGCAGCATGGCCGTTGAGCTAGTTTCAGTTGCTACACTCTTCGTTCGCAAAACATAAGGCTGACTTGGACTAAATAAAGAGGTTCGGAAGTCTCATCATTCCAAGCTTCTCAGTCAGGGTCCTTTTTTCAGATCAGGATTGTGAGGCATCAACTTCGAAGTGCGTGAGGGACTCGCGCATCACATGCATCACTTCCCATCTCCCGATAGCGTTGAAGCTGCTTTGTTGCCAAGTCAGGAACTCCAATTTCCGTATCATACAAACTGCCATTGATGGTTGGCTACATGAAATGTGCAGTATTTAGAGTCTGTTTGCGTACCAAAGTAAAAAGCAACATCACAATTGTGAAATCGCTGCAGTACCACTTTTGCGCCAAGAAGGATACAACCTTGGTAGATCAGTGGATCTCAGTGGTCAAGTTGGTCAAGTCCCAATCTCAAAACTTGCTGAATCTTGCATTTGCTTCTAGTGAACCGTACAGGGCAGCTGACGAGTTGACATATCCGTACAGATAGATTGCTATCTTTCATAATGCATGGATCGTGATTTCATAGACAATCTAATTGATTGACGTTGTCAACTTTGGATCAAGCCTCGCTCAGGGGCTCTAGCGTTCTTTCTTCGTTTCAGCGGTTTTCCGAAGCATGTTTCCTTGGTCGCCTCAAGCTTTAGTTTTGGCACGGGCTATGTTATACACCAAGAGTTTTGCTTGAGCATGAATAACCCTGGCCGATAGGAGCATGGAACCTTGTAGTTCTCAATGGTCAAGATAGTCAAGTCCCAATCTCAAAACTTGCTGACCCCTTTGCACTTGCTTCTAGTGAACCATTCAGAGCATCTAACCAGTTGACACAATGCACCAAAAGAAAGATGGTTGTTCTGTAAGCTGCATAGATTGTAACCAATCCGAAGTGCGTGAGGGACTCGCGCATCACATGCTTCGTGTTGCCATCTCACGCTTGCTTTGAAGCTGTTTTGTTGCGTGGTACGAAACTCGGTTTTCCGTACCATAGAAACTTTCATTGGGTGTTGGCTACACGCAATGTGCTTCATTTAGACTTTGTTTGGATGCCAAAGTAGAATAAAGCAAAATAACAATTGTGAAATTGCGGCAGTACCCCACTCTTGCGCCAAGAAGGCTCAGATCCAGGTCTCAGAGGTCAAGCTGGTCAGGTCCCAGTCTCAAAACTTGCTGAATCCTTGGTATTTGCTTCTAGTGTACCGTTCAGAGCACCATGGGTGAGAGCTTTCTTTTTTCTGTCTTCGAGAGCGCCGCCTTTTTGTTTCAGTTGGAATGCGACATCCTATTCTGGGTATTGTGTCCACTATCACGGTCTTATGATTAAATCAGTAGGGGTTCAGCGCACCATTGCCATGTCAGCCTTGGAACCAGTGACCATCTTTCGTGAAGATTTCTGTTGCTTACAATTGACTTGAAAAGCTTGAAGTTGACTTGTGATCACTGGCCTCGCTCTCAACTCTTAGCATCGCTCGCATCCAATCTTACAGCTTTCTGATTAGATAAGTATGTGAAACCGCATGGCTGAAACTAGGAAGTTGTTCGGGTCCAAAAAACGACATTGCATGCTGGCAGCAGTTCTTGGTTTCGTCGAAACTTCCATTGAGTGTTTTTTTTTCCAGGAAGTGCCTATTGCACACACGATGCAGGTCACTACTAGTCCAGAAAGCCAGGCAATACATCTGCAAGGGGGCATTCATTGGCCACTTCAGTGGAGGGGGGCTCCGTTCTTCAGATGTTTTTGCTTCTCCTTGCAACGGCAAGTTGCAATGTTTGTTGGACAATTTTTGCATTGGCTCGATTTTTCACATTAGCAGCAAAATTTTACATGACTTGAAGACTTCCTAGTCTTCAAATTATGGCACACAAGTTCACGTCTCACTGCAGACATGTTAATGACCCTCTTAGATTGGGATCTTTGAGTTTCTTGTAGTTTCGAATTGTGACTTCATCCTTCAGAACAATATAGGCATGTCTTTGCTCTCGGTGTCGAGCTCTCTGCATTAGAAGGTGGTGTCCGGCTTTGATTTGTTCTTTGGGTCACTTCTTTGCTACAAGGGGGAATCTGTTATTTTGCTTGCTGCAGATCGTGCTTTCAGTTTGGAGCTTTTTGGTTTGCGGCTGGCCATTAATTTCAGACACGCTACACTTGCAACAAAGTTATCAGGAGATTCCTGCATCGTTTCCTCTCGGTACGATGCCTTCACGGGTTACTTGTCTCAGAATATTGCTGGCGAGCAGTACAGCTTCGTTTTTTCGGTGATATCTCTGAACGGCCGAACGGTATCTTTGTTGATGTTGTTCTTTTTGTACAGTTTTTTCTCTCTGTAGTCTTCAAGTTTGACCCTGGTTAATATCTCTGCTTTTTCGTAAGCTGCGCACAGCTGTACAGTTTATGATTGGCTTTAGTCTCAATGCAGACTTTTGTTAATGCACCTTCATGGATTTATTTCTATGATTTTTTGTTTTGATTTATATGACCGCTGCCACCAGTGCACATGCGGCATCCTCGCAGAAAAAAAAAGGAGGTAGGCTACCCATCCTCGGATACTGCAGATGACGCTGAGATAAAGGTGGTTGGAGAAGATAACAAGATGAAGAAGAGATGACGAAAAGAAAACAAACAACAAGCAACGGTGAAAGGACAGTGTGCAGCTTTGCTCACATGGCATGTTGTAATGTTTGTTGGCAAAACTTGCATTGGATCGACTTATCATAGTTGCTGCAAAGTGCACAAGTTTCACATGACTTGCAAGAGCCAGCTCTGCTGTGCGGCACGAAAGCATATAGCTTCGCTCAGTCACACACGGTTTTTAGATGTCGACAGCAAGAGAATGGGAATGTGATGATAGATGCTGATGCCTGACACGTCAACACGTGAGCCGAGTCAGTGTCGACGTTTCTATTTAGTGCACGCTACTCTGGTCAAAAGTGATTGTTTCTTTTGGGAATCATTGTTGGTCCTTTCGTTTGTGGTTTAGTGGTACTTGTTCTGTCCGTACTGACGGCGCAACCCCAGACAAAAAAGGTGACACCGATGCGAAAGCAGATGAGAGAAAGGAGAAGAAGAAGAGCAGATGAAAAGAAGAATGATGTGCAACAAGGTGAAAAACGCAAGAAGAAAGATCAAAAGAAGCAAAAGGAGAAAAGAAGCAGTTTTGTTTTCACCTTTGCAATCTGCATTTGTGACCAAGGCATAGCACCACAACAGCACCGCAGCAAGCAAAAAAAAACAGATGAGGAAAAGAATATGCGCAGAAGAAGAAGAAAATAAAAGATGAGAACAAGATGGTGGAAGATGAAAAGGCAAATTTAAAGATGAAAAAACAAGCCGATGACAAGGAGATGGAAAGATGGTCGATGACAAGAAGACGAAAAGGACGTAAAAGTGAACAAAAGTGGAAAAACGCAAAGGCGATTGTGAAAAAATTGTAAAGCAGGTGGGATGAAAAAGATGAAAGAAAGATGACGACAAACTGAAAAAGAAGATGGGAAAAAACGAGAACGTGAAAAGAAGATGACAAGATCATGACAAAAGAAGATGAGAGCAAGGTGAGACGGAGTTGAAGAGAAGATGACAAGAAGCTGGAAAGAAGATGGCAAAATCAAGATGATATCAAAGGAAATGAAAAACATGGGAAAAAGATCAGGATGAAAAGAAAAGGAAAAGATGAAAAGATCATGAAGACATGATGCGAAAAACATGGAAAGATGAGGAGAAGAAGATGAAAAACAGAAGATCATAAGAAGATGAAAAGAAGATGAACAGAGGATGGAAAGAAGATGACGACGTGATTCGACGTGAAAAAATAATAAAGGGAAATGTTAAAATGGTGAGAAGATGATGATAAAGAAGATGAAAAGAAGATGAAAAATCATGCGCAGAAAGCAAAAAGAAGATAGGAAGAAGATGACAAGAAGAAGAAAAACATGAAAGCAGTGCAGAGAAGATAAAGAAGTTGTGACAAGTAGTTGATGATAAAGAGATGAAAAAGAAGATGCAGAGAAAAGGAAAAGAAAGGATGAGAAGAAGATAGCTAAAAGATAAAGCGAAGATGACTGAAAGATGAAAAGGAGATAGAGAGAAGAGGGAAACAAGAGGAAAAGAAGATGAAAAGAAGATAGAAAGAAGAGGGAAATAAGATCAAAAGAAGATGAAAAGAAGATGGACGGAAGATGAAAAGATGATGAACAGAAGATGAAAAGAAGATGAACGGAAGATGAAAGGAAGACGACAAGGTCATGACAAGGAGATGAGAAGAAGGTGAAAAGAAAATGAGAAGAAGATGACAAGAAGATAGAAGGAGGGTGACAAGAAGATGGGAAGAAGGTGGCAAGAAGATGACGAGAAAATGGCAATAAGAGGACACAGAGATGACAAGGAGATGGCTAGATGCTGAAAAGGAAGATGGAAAGAAAATCGGAAGAGGAAAAAAGGAAGAGGAAAAGGACATGAAAAGAAGGTTGAAGGAGTATGAAAAGAAGGTGAAAAGAAGGTCAAAAAAAACTGAGAAGATGATGAACAGAAGGTGAAAAGAAGATACAAAGAAGATACAAAGAAGATGAGAAAGTAATGGGAAATGATGAAACGAAAATGAAAAAGGGATGGAAAGAAAATGAAAAAATGATCAAAAGAAAATGAACAGATGGTGAAAAAGGTGAAGAAATTCAAAACAAGGTGACAAAGAATGAAAAATATTGAAATGAGGATGCGAAGGTGAGAAAAAAATAATTAATGGAAACAACGAGAAAGAAGGGGTGAAGAAACGATGAAGAAAGGATGAAAAAATGACAAAATATGTAGAAAAATGAAGAACAACCGAGGAAAAGATGAAGAAAAAATGACGACAAAAATCAGAAGATGGCAAGAAACGTCTGACACACTGGTAAAGTGACAATCTCGAATTCATTTTTTTTCGAGTTTTCGGTCGGAATATTTCTTCTTGCTTGCGTCAGCAGTGCCTGCGTTTCATTCTTGCGCCGAATCTGCTATTTAGAATGGGTTTGGGATCAATTTGCAATCGATGGCGCGTGCTCAAATCTCTTATTGAGCATTAGTGGCTGGACATAAAAGTGTGATGGACTAAGGTTTCAGGTTTGGGTGCATTTGAATTTCTGCCACAAGGCAAGTTGCAATTATTCTCAGGGTGTTGTATCTTATCATTTTCAGTGGCGCAAACAAGATTTTTGAATTTGTTAACAGTTTCATGTAAGATAAGTTCTGGACATCTGCGAAATCCAATTGCGTGTTTCAGTCGCAACGGATAAATTGCTTGTTCGTTGGAAAAATTGAAGGTAACTGATAAGCAAAGTGCAAATGATAAGTTTTGACAGCGTTTACTTAAGTTCCAAAGAACAATTATGATTCCAAGCTTTGGAAG
Source organism: Symbiodinium kawagutii (assembly GCA_009767595.1). Classification (NCBI taxonomy): domain Eukaryota; class Dinophyceae; order Suessiales; family Symbiodiniaceae; genus Symbiodinium; species Symbiodinium kawagutii. Next base: position 326,752 of record VSDK01007512.1, on the reverse strand, counting down.
GAGAGTTAGAGAGGGTTATTATGCTAAGTCTTTCATTTGAGACAATCCAGTAGGAATTTTTTCAAAATCTGAAATGGTCTGAGTGTCCAGCTTCTGTCGATACAAAAACTTGCGCGTGTGTAAATATGGAAATGGATAAACATGCAAATATTCAAATTTGTGTCTTTGCGAATGCAACCACGAATGTGTAAAAATACAATCTCAATATGAAATAAATATATAATGTGAAAAGCAAAAAAAGACAATGTAAATATATTAAACGCAGAAATTCACAGATACAAACAATACATGTAAAAATGAATACATCAATACAAAAGGCGCCAAATATATGAATAGATCCTTGCGCAAACATGCATTAGCATATAAATGGAAAATTTTTAGTCACGCGCACAAATACGTATATCAAGGAAACCATATGTAAATACAAAAATGTTTGATTATATAAACCATGAAATTTGAAAATGTGAAATATAAGTGTATATACGTATTCAAGAAAAAATGAAATTGCAGGTCAAAAAATACAAAAAAATGATTGCCTCAATACACAAAAAAAAATCAGATATTCAAATACCCAAAAATTCCATATTTGCATATCGGGTATCAGTGTATGGTTTAAAAATAAATCTTTCACAGGAAAAACTTGTAAAAAAGATTTTGTGTTGCATATGTGCAAAAACCCTCTTGAAAAAAAATCATAAAATGAAAAAAATGCTTTTTGAGAAATTTGAAAAAACTAGATTGGCAAGCTTTACAAATGTAGAGGTGGTAAAACAACAATATGTGATCTATATGTTTATTCATATCCAAAAAACATTGAAGGTGCGTAAATATTGGGATAAAGAAATATGGGGATATAGAGTTACAGAAATATAGAGACCTAGAGAGATGTAGATATAGAGATACAGACAAAATTCAACACAGAGATGTAGGGATATAAAGATATTGAAATATTCAGATGAGGAGATATGGAAATTTAGGGATACAGTAAAATAGGGATATAGGCTAATAGAAATGTGGAGAAAAAGACATGTAGAGTATTGAAAACAGAAAACGAAAGATAAATTTAGATGTTGAAATTTACAAATACATGAAGAATGAAAAATTCCTTGGATGTTCGGTACAGATGTTCGGTGAATAATGTCCAGAAGATAAAGAAAACTAATTTCATTATTCACCATAGACGGGCCAATCTTTCCATTCTTTATTGGAGAATGGAAAATACGTGTGTCAGTTGGTGGAGAACGGCTTGCTTTTCATTCCAGAATGAAGAATTTTTTTAACATTCATATGAGAATGGAAGTAATTCTTTATTTACCAAGGAATGAAAACCAATTATATTCTGCGGGTGAGAATGAAGAACCGTTTTGTTATTCGTGAGTGTTGTGGTCCAATGAGCTTTTGTCCTTGAAGTTGAACGGTAGCCTCTTCGCATGACAAATTGCCGTCCCGTTCCTTTAGTTGCCGAAAAAAGTTTTTTACGAAATTGGTGCCGACATTCGCCAGGAGTAAGGATCGAATGAACGACAGTGAAGGACAGATGCCAGAAACATAGGCGCAGAGATATAATTAAAAAATATACATAGGTCTTAAAAAAAAAAACAGTATCGATATAAAAAATCAACGATTAAACATACAGATTTGTAGAGGTAGATAAAAAAGGGACATTTGCAAATATAAATTTAGAGATATACATATGGATATGTATTTTTAGGCAAAACAATACGGAGATCATGAAAAACGAATATTTTGAACCAAATAATTTCATTTTCATAAACATGTGTTTGAAAATTAATGATAGGGGAACAAGAAACATCGAATAAAACCGTTTTGGATAATTTTCTCAATTTAGATTTATATATAAATCGATTTAGATATAATAGAAAATTGATAAATACATATGGAGACATAGGGGTGGAGACATAGGGGTGGAGACATAGATGTAGATATAGGTTTGTAAATAGATATTCAAATATTGAGATGAATATCGTTAAAATTTTTTAATTTTTTTTTTTTGGGATATATCAAAAATGTATTTTTTATTTATGTATGAACTACGTTTTTCAGAAACACCTTTTTTGTCGGTCAGAAATTGGGATTTGGATTTCTGGAGAACTATTGAGTGATCTGTTTTTCTCCTCCCTCTCTTCCTAGATCTATTTAGATAAAAAATGCATGTACCTACATGTATGTAAATAGACATGCAAACAATGTAAAAGTGCACCTAAGATAAGTAGATAATACATACATACATACATACATACATACATACATACATACATACATACATACGTACGTACGTACGTACGTACGTACGTACGTACGTACATACATACATACATACATACATACATACGTACATACGTACATACATACATACATACATACATACATACGTACATACATACATACATACATACATACATACATACACACATACATACATATATATATATATATGTATATATATATGTACATAGCAAGGTTTCCTCGGACCTCCTGCTTCAGTTTATCAAGGTCTCTCTCTGCCTTGTATCGGTTGCGGTTTCCTTCCTTTTGATACTCGCTTTTGGTGCCAAAGTGCTCACTCAAGCTAGTCGGCCTTTGGCAGGTTTCTGACTCGGAAACATGGGTGGAAAAAGACACCTATACATAGAAAACATAAATATAAACTGGTTGATTCTAAACATATATGTATATATATATATTTATGTATGTAAAAAACCTTGGGTTAAATACAGATTTGGTGATATATATCTCTCTATTGCGTTCAATTTGCGTATGCACATTGGTTTGAACCTGCAGTCATGCGAAGTCAACGCGGCCTGCGATGCGAAGTGTCGCCTTGTGATGCTCCAGCTTGAAGGAAAAACGTCCTGCGGTCGCAGCTTCGTTTCATGGCGACGCATTCGCATGTAGCACAGGTGCCTTAGCAGCTTACCGGTGTTACCAGCTGATCGAAACAGAAAACAAAAAAACTTTTAGAAAACCTTAGAATTTAAGAAAAACAAATCGATTCTCTTCACCTTGAGTTGGAAGACATGAACTGGATGCCTGAATGGTGGCTGCGATGGCAGAGCTGGTCATTTGTTACAATCGATTCGGAGGGGAGGTTGGAATGGGCGCCCAGTGATGCGGTTCCTGGGGAGCGCTTTGTGGATTCGAATATTTCTTCGCATTCGCACAGCTGTAGGTCCCATTCCAAAGTAATCGAAGTGCACCGCTTGGTCAAGGTCAGAACTGACTAAAGTGCACTATTAGTGCAACAGTTGTTGTGAAGACTTGGAACACGTCAGGCCTCCAGCATGTTGTCAGGTGAGCCTTCATGGTCTCGGTCCTGTCAATGTTCATGTCCTCCATGGACAAGGACGCGCTTGAGCCAACCCGAGTTGCCACTTCAATATGATGCGTTTGGAGCATACCATCGACACCAAATGGAACGAATCCAGGTAGGGATTGATGATAGCCTTGTTTGGGTTGGTTGGTTTGCCGAGGCTGGTCATTTTCGTGGGGATCCACAGTTGCCACGTGTTGGGGACAACAAAATGATTTTTCACTAAAAATTATCAAAAATGAAAACTACTTCAGGTTTTCTGTTTATTGCAATGCCAACTTTGATACGAGTCAGTCCTACGTCGTTCATCATTCATCGTTTCAGGAACCCAGCCGACAGTTGCATATGTCCGGGCCTCATTTCTGCAGCTGGACTTGTTGCAGCAGAGCTTCAGTGAAGCGTCATTTGAAGTCAGCCCGCAGCTAAGATGCCGCTGCAATAGCTCATTAGCTGATAAATTGAGGAGTTATGAGAACTGCATGGGCAAATTGATACAGACAAGTTGATTTAAGGGTAGATCTAGTCAAAAATCCACCTAGTCTGATCCAGTCTCAGAAATTCCATAGTAGCAGCACTGTATGAGGTACCAGCTCAGCGCTTTGTGGTGTGCTGCTCAGATTTTGGAAGGAAACACGGGCCAGCATCAAGGGGGCAAACATCACCACGCAATGGAAAACAAGGAGGCACGCAGGGGCATTTGCGTTGTAGGTCAAGAAACACAATCTGTCAGAAACGAAATCACAGATGGCCTTCTCACTTGATAGACCTTGCGTCTGTCCCAATTGTGAAAAAAGGCTCAGATCGAACTCCTGATGAACAAATAACAAATCAGGGGACAAAAATAGCGACTACATTTGTGTAGGGTTTCCAGACTACAAGTTCTGGAAAGCCAGCATCCGTGAGCAAACTGCAGGTTTCTTGGGGTTTATTGTAGCCTGTCATGGGAATACCCATCACACCCTGTTTGTTGACCGTTGTGATCGATGATCAAATCGTATTTCTCAACGCTAAATTCTAGTGATTATTATCATGCAATTGCTATGAGGATTATTTTTGATAAACATTAAGTAAATATAAAAAGAACATTCCCTTGAATAATCCCAGGAATAATCCCAGGAATCTTCCCAGGGATGCCCCCCTTGGCACCAACATGCAACCAACATGTGACCAACAGTGGATCAGTTCTAGATGGCCATTGAAACCACCAACTCTAAGGTACCCAACCTTGCTCCTCCCAGGACAGGCGTCAGTGTACCACCCCCCAAGTTGTTCCACTGAGAATCGGGTCGTTTTTGAGATGCGGTGAATCGCTTGAGAAAGACTGCAAATTCCTCCAAGAACTTTTCCTCAGGATATCAATCGAATCTTATTTTGCACCATGGTCGTACTCGTGGATCGAGGATAGGCTGCGAAGTTCCAATCTAGTGCTGCTGTTTCTTGATGCGACAGTTATTTGTCATGTCCCATGTTTTGGCCATTCGTTCCTTGCAATTTAGTACCTACCATCGGTCCTACATTTGTTTAAGTTGACGCTTTGCTGAAAAACCGTTGGCTCATAGACCCACCCAATTCTTCTAGTGACTGGAGGATGGGGGCTGAAGGGACTCTGAAACCAGTCTTAGTGGAAGTGGTTTTGTGGCTGAGGAGTACCACCCTGTTGGACGCACCTGAGAAGAATGCACGTAGCCTTTTTCTTTCCTCAATTAGATCACCATTGACTTCAAAGAGCTCGAACTCTGGGTGTCAGTATCGCTTCGATGCAACGAGCTATTCAACATGGAGCGCATTAAAGCGATGCAACGAGCTATGCTGCTATGCTTTCTTCATACTTTCCCCTGGACTTTCCTTTAGGGCTTTCTCAAGATAGGCTTTCTCTTGGGACCTCCTCCATTCAGCTCGCAGAACCCTTCAGGAGCCCGGTCGTTGACCAAGGCGTCAAGCTCAGCTGGAATGGTGGAACCGAGGTGTTGGATCCTGTTCTGAACAGCAGCCATAAAATAATCAAAGATGAGCCTAGTTGCGAACCGTGGTTGACGACGCCATGGCTCAAGCTGTTCATGAACCTGGTGAGCTTGGTTGGGCAATCGTTGGTGTTGGTTCGTGAGGGGTTGGTGACTAACTTTTGGGGATTAGGGTGCCCTCCACATTGTGTTGGCTCCAGCATTCCGTTGCTGGTCCTGCTCTTTGTGCTTGGACTCCTCACTGGCTTTGGACTTGCCATCCTTGCCTTTGTGTGGATTTTCCCTTCCCCTTTGGTCTCCATCCACCCTCCTTCCTCACCACCTCCTGCCACCTTCGCTCAATCTTCTGCTTTGATTTTGCGCAGAAGGCTTGAGGGGTATCGCCAGTCCTTGGATGAGTGATCCTGCTGATTCCAGCATCGCCGACCTGGTGCGTGCTGTGAACCGCTTGTCTTTGGCCATTGAAAGCCAGGGACAGGCTGACCAGTGGGAGGTGGTTGACGAGAGTTCAGCCCCATCGGCTCCTGAGGGGAGCCTTGAGGATCGTCAAAATTCTCTGCCTGTGGGTGATTACTCTGGCCTGGGTGCCTTGCAGCCCCCTTGCCCTGAACATCTGGTTGCAATTTGCAGGCGGTTGGTCAGCACTGAGTTTTCTCCCCGACACCGAGCCGAACGAGCTTGGACTGCTGGGTACTGGGCTGGACTGTGCTATCGAGGCCGAGTTGAACAACCATTACCTACCAGCCCCTTGGGATCCCTCAAATCTCAGTGCTACATTGTGCTTCGGTGCAAGGGAATCACTGAGCCCACTCGTGTGGCAACAGCCAAGGACTTGGCCAGGCTCACAGGCCCTCTGGGCAAATATCAAATCTGCCACGACTTCCCTAGCTTGGCAGAGGCTGAGGTGTATTGCGCAGCAGCGGGTTTCTCGCTCCCTCAGTTTCACCAATGGAGTTAGATCTCTCAGTCGAGGGCAAGGCTTCAGACCCAACTCGAGTTCTCTTTTGGTGGCCGCCCCAGGAAGACCCCATTCGCCATCAGCTTGTTGGCTACATTTTGATGCGAAGAGAAGGAGGAATTCTTTTGGTTGTGCCATCAGGGATCATCGACGAGGATGCCTTGGTTCTTGCCACCGTCCCTGCTGGTATAGATGTAGACCCCACGGTAGGTGTTTACCAGCAGTTCCAGGTCCCCCTCATAATCTCTCAGGAGGATGGCTCACAGGAGAGGACAGACGAAACTCACGAGGTCCTGGTATTGGATCTCAATGTGGCTTCAGTTGGAAACTCCCTGCAACCCTTTCCTGGAGATGGTGGAGACCTCGATCTGATCAACATGTTCATGCTGGCGGACGTTTTGGCTTTCCCCGATTTCGATGCTCTCCTGCCCATGGTGAAGGAGTGGTTGAGAGGAACGATTGGAGGAGGTCAAGAATTCTTCACTGCAGAAGAAGAGCCAGTGGCAGCAACTCCAAAGCCAGGAAGGAGGACAAAGGCAGGATTGCCAGATGCTTCTATGCCGCCAGGAAAGGGCACTCCCGGAAAGGCTGGTCAAAAGAAACAGACGGTGGCAGGAGTTGCATCCCAGTTGGAAACCATCTTGCAAGTTCTCCCGGTGATCACGGAGAAGTTGGATTTGCTAGGCAGTCGCACAGAGGCTTTGGAGGGTCAACGTCCTGCTTCAAGCTCGCAGAACGAACCGGGCTTCAGACCAATGGGACGGGCGGCCTCATCAGCCCCCTTGTCAGGGATGCTTCAAGGTGTCCCCAAACATTCCATGTCAGGAATGGCCAGGATGGTTGGCCCTCCCCCAGTGACAAGAGGAACTGCGCAGCCATCCCAACCTCCTCCGATTCCGACGGTCGAAGAAAACATGGAGCTGCAGGAGCAAGAGGAGGATGCAGATTCATCTCCAATGGCAAGGGCTCTGTTGGCTCAAAGCAGGGCCCTCACTGCTCTGGTAGCACAGCTCTCATCAGCAAGTGGCGACCCGATGGGAGACCTCACTTCTTCAGCTCCCAGCATGGGAGTCAAGGGCACTGTGGCCCGAGAACGGCTTCAACAGGAGCTGTCCACAGGATCAGGCCTCTTTTTCCTGAAGGTCTGTCAGTCAATGCAGCGCAGGATGTCCCCAACAGCACGACCCCTCACCGAACAATCAGATCTTTCAGGTCTGTCGTTCCTCGAGTACCTGGAAAAATACGGAGGTTTTGGTCAGTGCCGGGAGCTCGGAATGATCCAGTGGAGTATGCGGACCATGTAGCATTGACGGCTCTGATGATAGAACAGGCGGCCCTCGATGGGGGTCGGTTTCAGCTGGCTTGGCTTCTTCGCTTGTTGGACGATCCTCCCCAGAACTTGTGGCTGAATCGGTCACAAACAGCTATAGGTCAGAGGCGCCCCTTTGCCCCTCTATGTCCTCCCAAATGGACAACCATAGCATTGGCCTACATGAAAGAGGCGGAGGTGTTAAGCAGCAAGAAAGCCGAGCTAGGAACGCCGTCGAAAGCAGCTCCTTCACAGGACAACCCAGCAGCCAAAGCAGGACCAAAGCGAAGGCCGGGCAGGAAGAATGCTCAGCCCAATCAGCAGCAAGGACAGCAACAGGAAGCAGATGGCCAATGAGTCGAGCAGGGGGTACATCATCTGGTGGCGGGACATGTCGGTCAGACCTCTGTTACCCAAGATCAGGTGATGGATCCTGGCGCTCCTCAGGCATGGCGGGTGCTGACCAGGATGCGGCCTTCCCTGGTGCCAGCGCCACCCACGAGCTTCCACCGGGGCCCGAAAGGGGGCTCTCTGATGATGAATTAGGGGGTGAGGACTTGATCAGATCACCTGAGATAGCACAGAACGAGTCCTTCCAATTCTCCTTCACCTCCTGGTGCATGTCGTTGACGAGGTGGGTGTTGAAATCAAAGACATCCTTTGGCCGCTTCCTCGCTAGCACTCTCTCTCTCTGCCGGGATGGCCCAATGGCCCCCCCTACCGCTCTTTTTCCCCTGCCTTTGCCAGTCTTTAGACCCTATGCAGTGGGCCCGAGCAGCTCCTCGAAGAAGTCTCTCAAGGCTAGGGCCATTGAACAGGCTCTTCATGTGGTGATCTGTGCATTGAACTTCCAGTATCATGCCAGGTCTTTTCCCCCGTTGGAGTTGCTTCGGAGACAGCCGAACAGTGCACAGAGCAGAGCCATTCAACGGCTCCGGTTGTTGCTTAGAGCGTGTGATCACGGTGAACTCATTCAAGTAGCTGCGAGTGGTCGAAAGAATTTGCAGGTAATGACCCGCTTGAATGAGTTGGCATTGGTTGCAAAAGGCATTGGGCTGGCCGATCCCTATGCCGTTGCGCCCAAGAAGGTTGGGGTACCCATTGACAACAGTGTGCATCCTCAGCTGAACCCATTCTCAAACCTTGATCCAAAGCGGTTAAAGCTTACAGGTAGAGGACAGTGGGATGCGAGCAGTTTCATTGCACCAGAGTTTTACATGCCATTTGTTGAACCACAAAGCTTTGAATTGCAGCATCCAGTCTTCAGCCGTGGCTTGCCTAACTTCGAGGTTGACCTTCCCGAAACAGTGCTGCAACTCTTCTCACGGTGGGATGAACTGGACCTGCTGGTTCTTCACCCAGCGTCTCGGTTTGAAGAGGATGATCCAGGAAAAGTGAAAATCTTCAATGCCTACAAGAACAAAGACTGGGATCGCCAGATTGGAGATCGAAGGCAAAGGAACGGTTGGGAAGGTAGAGTGCCAGGTCCCTACTCAGAATTGCCAGTTGGCCCAATGATTGGAAGACTTGCCCTTCCTCCAGAGTGTGGACTCAAAGTTTGCATCACCGACCGTTCAGACTACTACCACCAGATAAAAGTGACCCAAGAGAGATCCAGAACTAACATAGTATGGCCCCCAATGCCCCTGAAGAAGTTTGTCAACATGAAGGCATACCAAAAGCTCCAACAGGAACTGTCCAGCAGACGTCGTCGAGTTGACCGAACTGTTCATGGTGATTTCTTGGACGGTAGGTACCCCAAGCCTTCAGAAGTCACTGAGGACACGATGGTTTATGGAGGTTTTGGTGCCGTTCTTCAGGGTGATCATTTTGGTGTTGAAGTTGGAATTTCAGCACATGCCGGCCTACTTGAAGATGGGGGGCTGTTGCAGAAGCAAGGGCGTTTGCTGTCTTCAAGGATCATCAGACCGTCTCCTCTGTACGAAGGCCTGGTCATTGATGACTACTTCACAATTGCTCCGGTGGTCTGTAGAGCTGACGGAGCTGTGTACCCAGAAGTTGAAAGCAACGCCAAGAAAGCCTTTGATAAAGCCAAGATGATCTATGCCAGTGAGGGCCTAGCTGGTTCGGACCCCAAAGATGTGGTTGAAGCTTCACTTGCAACAGTTGTCGGTGCTGAGATTGATTCCAGACCATCTGTGATCAAAGATGGAGTGCTTCCAGTAGGAGCTCCAGCTTCGAAGCGCCTTTCGCTGTCATGGGTAGCTGCAAAAGCTTCGTCCTTGCCGGTGACTTCAGATGCACTGCATTCCAGCTTGGTGGGTAGCATTGTTTCAGCTTTTTGTTTCCAAAAACCGATGATGTCCACCATTCAGGAGCTCTTCAAGGTGATCCCGCCAGCTGAGTTAAATGTTCAAAAACCTAAGATGCGTAACCTTGGCCGAAAAGCTGCAGAAGAGCTCATACTATCGTCGGTACTTCTTGCGGTCGCTACCAGTGATGTGAAGCTGCCCTTTCATGAATGGATCTATGCCACGGATGCCTCAATAGCAAAGGGAGCCGTTTGCCGAGCACCCATCAACCAGAAGATTGCTGTGCCACTTTGGCAGTCAGGCGATTTTAAAGGATCAAGAACTTTGCTGGACCCTTGGGAGAAAGATGTCCTCAAGCAAGCCTTCGCATGGGATGAAGAAGAATGGATTGAGTTCCACGAGCCTCCACCGGGGCCTCTTCAGGAGGTTGCTAGACCACTTGCCCAGCACTTTGATTTTCTTGAAGTCTGTGGAGGTTCAGGAGTCCTATCCGAAGCAATGGCAGAGGCAGGTGCAGTTGTGGGGCCAATCATTGACCTCACCTACTCAACTCAGTACGACTTGCTGCAACTTAGAGTTCTAGAATGGTTGCTTTTCCTTGTCCAGAATCGCAGGGTCAAAGCCGTTGCACTCGAGCCACCATGCACCACGTTTTCCCCAGCGGCATATCCAGCATGCAGATCCTACCGTGTGCCACGTGGTTTTTGTCAGTCGAGCAGAAAAGTATGGGTAGGCAACAGGTTAGCTTTCTTTTGCTTGGTGATCCTTTGGGCAGCTGCGCATTCAGATGTTCTAGGGCTGCTTGAAACTCCTCGTCGCTCGAAGATGGCATGGTTGCAAGAATGGCGAGCACTGATGCTGTTAGAAAACATCCAAGAGGTCTACACGGCTTCTTGTTCCTTCGGGAGCCAGTTTCAGAAGGAGTTTAGATTCCTGTCGGCCAACATGAGAGGAGAGAGTCTTTGCAAACCTTGTACACGAGATCACAAGCATGTGAAAATCCAAGGATCTCTGACAAAGGGTTCTGCAGTGTACTGCCCTGGCTTGGCCAAAGCCATGGCCTCCCTCTTCATGAAGCACCTCTCGGTCATGAAAGCCTTTTCAGACAAGACCGGGATCGATGTAGCGGGCTTGGAGTCACCAGCAACAAATGAGGTTTTGAAACGTTCCACTTGGTCGGTCCTTTCGGCTTGGAAGTGGACAGGAAAGAGCCACATCAACGTGCTGGAGTTGTCGTCAGCAGTCCAGGCCTTGAAGAAAGTTGCAAAAGAAAGTGGAGGTAGAGTTATCCTCATCCTGGATTCAAATGTAGCACTTCGGGTTATCGCTAAAGGGAGAAGTTCGGCCAGATCCCTTCAGCCTCTTCTCAAGAAGGTCATGAGTCTTTCAGTGGCCTTTGGAATTTCAGTTTCGGTCCAGTTTGGGCCAACCAGACTGAATGTTGCGGATGATCCCACCAGAGATGCTGAAATCCGAAAAGAAGCAGAGGGCCCATCGTTCTTGAATGGCATGCACTCCGAGGAAGTTTTCAAGCTCATGGAATTGCCTCGGTTGAAACGTTGGGCCTCCAATTGGATTTCGCTTTTCATTGGACTTTGCTTCCGCAACTCACTTCCCCTAGCTTCACTGTCCTTTGGCTCGCCTCGCATTCGTTCGACTCTTCCTCCTGTGGATTTTTACCGTCACATCTTGGACTTTGACAGCACCCTTGGTTACCCCGGTGAAGGTCCCCAAAATAATGGATGGTTCTTTGGTTTGCCCTTCCTAGCCATCATGCTGAGTTTCACGCTGTGCTGTTTATGCCATGGAGTCAAGCCCCTCAACCAGGAAGAAGCTGCTCGCGCTCGGAAGCGGTTGACTGCACCTTTGGCAGTAGGCAGACCGGTTCTGCCAGTGACCCAAACTGCTCGCGAAAAGCTGCTTGAACGTTTTTCTTCCTGGCTTGAGGAAAAGGGTGTCTCTCTGGCTCAGTTGCTTGAGGGCAGCTATACACAGCCTGAGGCTCTGGTCGAATGGTTGGTGTCCTATGGGAGGGAGCTCTATTTTGCGGGGAAACCTTACAACCATTATGTCGAAACTGTCAATGCCATAGGAGCTGCAAAGCCTACGGTTAGGCGCATGCTGACCGGTGCATGGGATTTGGCGTTTAGCTGGCAGCGGGAGGAACCAGGAGGCCACCACACAGCATGTCCTTACCAAGTTCTGCTGGCCCTTTTGAGCACTTCGTTGCTGTGGGGTTGGACACGGGTTGCTGGCATCTTAGCTTTGACCTGGGGTGCCATTTGCAGAATTGGAGAAGTACTTCAAGCTGTTCGTGCCGACCTGATCCTTCCAAGAGACGTATGTTTTTCAAACCCAGCAGTTTATCTCAGAGTGCAGGAGCCCAAGACGCGCTTCAAGACAGCTCGTCATCAGGTAGCAAAGTTGGAGTATGAAGACCTGATCCAACTTGTCGATGTGGTCTTTGGATCTATGCCAAAGACGGAAAAGCTTTGGCCACATTCAGGCCAGCTACTTCGCAAGAGATTCAAGCAGCTACTTGAAGCTCTCCACCTCGACACCTCCAGGAAGGGACCTGGAGATCGCCCTCTGGATTTAGGTTCAATGCGGGCAGGCGGGGCCACGCATCTGTTGATGATCTGCGAAGACTCAGAGTTAGTACGCCGCAGAGGCAGGTGGTTGGCTCCCAGGACAATGGAAGTGTATATCCAGGAAGCAGGGTCCACACAGTTCTTCCCAGGGCTTCCTACTATGACGAAAGAGGCAATCCTCCAGATGGCCTTGGCTTTTCCTGAGTTTCTGCGACAGGCCAGATCATTCCAAGCAGCGCACATTGACCCTTCTCTCTGGTTCCCGATGTTTACTCAGATGGACACAGATGGGAGAGATGGGTTGAAGCAGCCTGGGAGGCAGCAGGGCCATGCCAAAGAATGGCATGCAGACCGAGGCAAAGACCAAGCAGAGAGGAGAAAACAAACAGTGAGCCACTGAGCCTAGTTGCGAACCGTGGTTGACGACGCCATGGCTCAAGCTGTCCCATCCCAGCCCTCCCGGGTTGAAGCAGCCTGGGAGGCAGCAGGGCCATGCCAAAGAATGGCATGCAGACCGAGGCAAAGACCAAGCAGAGAGGAGAAAACAAACAGTGAGCCACTATTTAGATTAAATATTATTAATCATTAAATATTTAATGATAGATTTAATCATTAAATGTGATTTTTTTCTCACGGCGCCAATTTTGGTTTTGAAATGGCGAGCTGAGACAAAGCACAAACATGAGGATTACAGGGTAAGAATTCTGATCCTGAATGACAGCATGGGATGCAGGCCAAACTTATTTGATTGTGAATAACTTGATCACTTTTGTAAAAAATACTGAATTTTGGTATTGCTTTGCAGGGTAAACTGCCACAGCGCTCAAGTTGTGGATATTTGCTGTTCATTTTCTAGGAAACCAACAGATATCACCAATTTTTTTCCCATCAGTCCGAGGAATACACAAACATGATTGGAACAATCGCATCAGTTCGATAGCTCTCAGTTCCTCATGTAAACCTAAGAAGGTACATTTGTCCAAACAGGTCATGTGTTTTGGTTTGGATTTTGGTTGTCTAGATGCTTTTGAAGCTTCAATGGTAAGGGATAGAAATGTGGCATCCCCGAGCAATGGTCAAAGTCATGCGGATGAGATCAAATATTTGTGACAGGAAAAAGCTATGTCTTGTGCCATGCAAATCCAGCACTTGATAGACTCAGTCAACCCCGATCCTTGATCTTGTTGAACGTCGATGTCCTCAGGTTGATGATGAGCTAAGTGACTTCTGCATAGTGTCACCACCATCTCAAGTAGCCGCTATTGCTCTGCTACCAGAAACTTTCTCGACGAATTTGGATTGGCAGCAGTCCGTCATTGAGGATTTTAAAATCACAAGCACTTCCAAAAAGGCAGCTGCTTCCCAAATTGAAAGCTTTTGTGGTTAGTGGTTCCAGTCCAAATGAGCTTTTACACACCCATGATCTCAAAGCCATTCATAGCTGCCATAGACGGTGGCTGCCGATTTTCTGGTTACGGTTTGTGTGCATTCCTCACCATTGCTGGTTCTTATTGACCACTGTTCACGAACCATCATTCAACCACTATAAAATAATAATGACTTTCGCCATTACGAACAATTAGCCGTCATTAATCAAGCATGGTGGATTCACCAACCCTACGAACCCACCAGTCACCCACCAAACAGGAATCACCAAGCTGTACTAGCTCCGTTTTGATCATCATTCATCAACATACTGTAATGGTCGAAGGAAGTTTAGAAGTCTAACTTCCGACAATATGGACAACTCAGCCAGGGTAGATCGCCTATGCAGACGTGAGAAAGAAGAGATGTGAGAAAGATGAGAGTGCGAGTGCGCCAAAATGTTAGGAAAGTCGCGAAATGCTGTGTTTTGCAAGGTTTTGTGCATCATGAGGGTCCAGAAGGGTACCTCGCTAAAGCGGCGGGTGCGGACCACTGTGGCGGAAGGTGTGTGCAAAAATCGTTAAAAAACCTAGGCGCGAAGCGCATTTGGAAGTCAAAATCGTAAAAACACTGCATGCTGGGAGCACTTTTGGAAGTTGCAACTTGCAAAATCGTTAAAAAACCTAGGCGCGAAGCACATTTGGAAGTCAAAATCGTAAAAACACTGCATGCTCGGAGCACTTTTGGAGGATTCCACGTTCAAAATCGTTAAAAAACCTAGGCGCCGAGCACATTTGGAAGTCAAAATCGTAAAAGCACTACATGTTCGGAGCACTTTTGATGACTCATGATTCTCAAAACTGGCACGCTGCCTGCGCGCGAAGCAAATTTTTAAGATAAAATCTTGTACCAAAATAAAAACTGCATTCTTACTAGCGTTTCGGGCCACTTTTCGGAGATGTCATATGAT
>VSDK01007512.1:274965-302374 GCA_009767595.1 Symbiodinium kawagutii | reverse complement strand
CGCCCACCCAACGGCTCGGCCGCCGACGCTGGCTGCCGCATTACAGCAGCAGGGGAGCTGCGCGGGGGATGCAACTGCAGGTGGGGCATGGGTCGGCCAAGTGCTTCAGAATTGCATAGTCACTATGAAATACTGCACCCGCTCTATTTGAAGCAATGACAAGCAAGGGAGCTCTCACTCTGATTTGAAGACACCAGAGATTGCCCCCACAAAGGATGGTGATTTTGATCAGTTCTGAGCACGAACTCACCTGATGTCCCCCTCTCTACCAGTAGCTTTCATTTTTATTTTGTCAATGATCAACCTAAACGTCAAAATTCCAAAGTTCTAGTCTCACAGTCATATTTGAAATTCACTCATGGTGACCTCTGGCATTCACACATTTCTACATGGTGATCTCATCAAAGTCGGTTGGTCATTGCTGCGTGCTCTCCCCCAGAAGCTCATTCCCCGAAGGCCCAGAAGCCTGAGAATTTGCAGGAAAACCCCTCTGGAGAGGAGCCATGGAGGATGGCATTTCGGTGAGCGCTTTGATGCTCACCAGTTGAAATGTTCAGTGGTGGGTTCCCTTTCAACAGGTCACAATCTGAGCTTCATCATTTTCATCAATTTGTGGTTCAATCTGATTGGATCAGATTGGAGGTCACTTTGAGTGACTTGAACCAAGAACTTGAGCAGAAGAATTGACGCACAGGGGCATCAGATTGGGCATTTTCCAAGAGTGGGGTACCCGAAACCTTTGATGTCCCCTGTAGATGCAGCCGACCATGCCACAAGGTTGATTCTAGCAATTCGAATCGCGAAGGTCCTGGTGACAGGAAATGGCTTCAATGAGTTTGGATCCAACACCTTTCACCAATCCTAGTGGCTCATGACGGTCAATACTGGTTGATTCATAGTGGTTTACAATTGTAGATGGTAAAGAGTGGCGTATATGGGTTGGTATGGAACACTGTTTTATTACATATGGTTGGTTATGGTTATTAGTTCCCTACCACCGAAACCATTGTTGTGTACCATTGGGTCTCTTGACGAAAGCACTGCTTGGCAAATCTGCTCGGTCCCTGTAGAATCCACCAACATGATATAACATGATAAACCATCATTGCATTGAAGAGAATTGACGATCATGAAACATCAATAAATCATCATCAACCCTCAATGGGCCCTCATTTGCCCTTTGAGTTAACCGTGATATCACATCATTTAACATTTTGAACCGTCATCACCCTGGTTGATCATCATTGACCATTGGTTATCCATGAGACACAATTAGAAATTGCGAGCACTAAGCATTGGTTCACCGTTCTAGACCATTATAAACCTTCCCTAAACCACCATGAATGAACTATGAACCATTCAGAAAACGACCACAACCAGGTTCAGAGTTCGTAATGAATTATAAACTACAACCATCATAAATTACTAGTTCATACAGACCATTCTAAACCACAACCATGCAAAATAAACCATCAAACCATTAATTGGCCCTTCATAAATCAGGTAAATCATCACAAACTAAGGCAGTTTCCATTGCTTTTTTTCCATTACAAACCACTAAAGAAACCAGGTGAAACTGCAGTGAAAATCATCCACCACCGCTGAGCCTTGGTCCACCATGGCAGGTTCCATGGGTTAGTCGCCCCAACCCAGGAGACAGCTGATGGCTTTCCCTCAGGGCGTAGGCCCAGCCAGAGGAGGTGGCACTGGAGGGTTTCTGCACCAAACGGTCAAGTGATGCGGGCTAGTAGTGGTCATTAATTGATGATACTGGTCAATCATTTTAATTCTTTATCAATAGCTTAATGGCTCAGCTATATTGCCAATGGTTCGCAAATCATGATCAATGGTTCAGTCATACTGGCTCACAAGGGTAATACAAGATGCTGGCTAATGACCGTGAAAAATTGAACTGTCACTGGTTAGTCGTTGTGTTGGTAATTGATACTGTCATGGTATTCCTGGTTCATCAAATTCCAGTAAGAAGGATGAATCAAAGGGGGGCCATGATGGAGTACCCCTGCTTGTGGACAAACCCAAGTTTAAAGCCTTGCTCTAGCAAACACCACTTAACAAAGTCGAAGAAGAGTGGTCTAAGAGCCTTAGCCTATTAGCCCGGTCTTAGTCATGACCTTTGTCCGGAGCCCAGACCCCGTCACCTTTGACTGAGTGGTACCTTTGGTTATGGACCTGCGGAAATTCTTCATCATCACTATCCATTACCAACCTTCTCTCTTCGATTAACCTCACCCAGCTACTTCTTTGAGCCTGATCAACTCTCATTAAACCTCCACTTTCATCATCAAATAACTGAACCATCAAAAGTCAGATTTCAGCTGCTTTTCAGCTGGGCACCTCCACCCGCTAAGAAAATTGCAGGTTTCTGGCAAGTTCCACCGCATCCAGGCACCGGCCCTCTGCCCGAGAGACCGGGACCTTGGTGGACGGGTTGAGCCGACGCTCGCCCGAGGAATGGCAGCAGGCAGGGGCTGGTGTCCTTGGTGGTAGCGTCATCAGCCTCCACAGCTGGATATTTGTCTATGTCAGGCTGGTTCTGAAGCAAAAAAAATTCTTTTCCCAAATGTATTAACAAGCGACTGGTTGGTTGGTTGACTTAGATCTGGCCCAAAACCTGCCAGCAGCGGTGGATCTGCGCTGGCTAATTTGGGGGGCGGCGAAATCATGTTGGACAGCCATGGGGTTTCCTTGGAGCCACAATTCCAAGGCACTGCGATTTCGGAAGTCTCAATGTTGGCTGAATTGGTGTATTTCAATCCGGGTAGACATGTGTGTCGATCTGCCATCAACAAACAATTCTTTGAGACCTCGGTTGAGTTGAAGCAAGATGCATCGACCTTTTCAGTGTTGAGAGGGACCATTTCACCCAAAGGCAAGTGGTACGAACTTGTTGCGAATGACAACACTCATATCCTGTTCCATCATCAGCTGACACGAGACAACCTCCTGAAAGTTGTGGAAGCTTGTTCTGGAATTGGGGCAATGGGAGTAGGGTTCCAGGCAGTTGGAGCCAAGACAGTGGCATACATCGAGAACAATCTGAAATTTCAAGAGTGGTTGGCCAAACACAGTGACATCCCAGTGATCGCCATGGATGTCAACACACCGGAGGCCATAGCCAAAGCACATGAGTTCAGTGGAGGATCACCAGTGGTAGCAGCGGGGGTCTCCTGTCAGCCCTTTTCGAGTCTGGGTGACCAACGACAATTTCAAGATGAGAGGAGTTCTACCTTTGGAGCATCACTGAAATTGGGATATTTTCTGCGATCCCCGATGATCATTTTGGAATGCACTAAAGAAGTGAGCACTTCTCAAGCAGCCCAGGAGATGTTGACATCGTTTTCGACTGTGACTGGTTACAAGCTAGCGCAAACTGTTTTGAACCTTCACGAGATGTGGCCAAGCCAGCGAACACGATGGTGGGCAGTGCTAGCTCACCCAGCATTTGACATCAATGAAATCCCAAGCATGCCAGTCCTGCCTTTTCGACCAGGTTTACTGCATATTCAGCCGGGAATGCCCAAAATGACTGATGAGGAATTGAAACAAATTTTGCTGGACACGTACGAGTTATCCATGTTCAATTCGCAGCCTGGGGGATTGTCCAAATTTTCAGCAGATTTCATGAAGCCAGCGCCCACAGCAACACACAGCTGGGGAACTCAATTGTCCCCGTGCTTTTGTTTGTGCCGCAAAGAAGGATTTTCCTTAGCGCGAATTGACTCCAGAGGCCTATATGCTATGTTGATACCACTTGGATACTGTATCGAAGTAGGCCAGCGGGTCTTTCATCAAATGCGGCATCCTCACCCAAGGGAAGTGGCTCTGTGGAACGGACTCAGGCCGGATTTTGTGTCGGTCGATGGCTCCTTTCCATTGAAACTCGAACTCGCTGCCGTAGGACAGCTTGCATCGCCACTCCAGTCGGCATGGGTGATGGCATCAGCATTTCAAC
Organism: Symbiodinium kawagutii; assembly: GCA_009767595.1. Classification (NCBI taxonomy): domain Eukaryota; class Dinophyceae; order Suessiales; family Symbiodiniaceae; genus Symbiodinium; species Symbiodinium kawagutii. The sequence continues at coordinate 298,401 of VSDK01007512.1, read as the reverse complement.
AGGCTGCTATGAATGGATTTTGGGTCACGGATGTCACCCCCAATGATGCTGTGTACGGTGATATTGTCAAAGTTTGGGAGGCCCGGGACAACACCATGAACATCCCACCGACAATTTATACCAACATTTTTGAAGAGCAAATCAGGATCCTGTTGGGGCAAGCTAGTGCAATGCAAGACCCACCACCTGCTCCCGTAGAAGAGCAAGTCCAGGAGATCAATGACAATTTCACTCAGGAGTTCTTGCGATCAGAACTGAATGTCCCACGAGCATCCGTCAGTCGTTCAAGATCACCAGCAGACAGGCATCCGGAAACACATCATGCTGATCATCCAGAGGAATCATCTCAGGGAGGAGTCCCCAGTCGTCATGTAGGAGAATCATCGGATGTGCACAACAGTGAAGGAGACACCATCTACCGTCTTGTCGACAGGGATGACGCTCATGATACGTATGCGCCCAATGGAGGGGTTATGATGTTTGCCTTGCCACAGACATCTCCACAGGTCCATGCACCAGAGGCGACAATTGCTTCTGGGGCTCAACCCACTGAACACCGTGACGAGCCCAGACACAGAGACACTGAGGAAGTTGCGGAAGCAGGAACTTCATTCGTTCACCATCATCGAGGAGAGGATCAAGATGAGGAAGGAGAGCACATGCCATTCGTTCAAGATCATCAAGCCATTCATGAGGACCATGCCATTGAACCTACCGAAGTTGTTTCGAGTCCTGATGAATCAGGACATTCCAGTGATGCTTGCGCTGACACAGAAGACCACACCGAGGCGATGAGCGAGTTAGGAGAGAATCCTGTCAACCATGAAGCACATCATCCCTCATTCGATCAACATCATCAGGATCACATAGTCATCCATGCGACCCCGCAAGTTTCGCCCACTGCAACTTGGACAGATGAAGAGCAAGTTGAATTATGGATTGGCCACAAGGGGTTGCCGCTCATCAAAACCAAGGCATCACCCAAGGCCACGGTAGGTGAAATCACCTTTGCAGAAGAAAAGCTTAATTAATTGCGTTGATACGCCATATCGAGCTTTGAATGCGGTGGGGTCAATTTTGCAGCCGTCGCAGACAGTTCATGACAAACAGATTCTCCTTTTGAGACCCATGAGTGACCCAGACATCATGGGATGTTTGCGCGCAGATTCCAGTGCTACGATTCCTGAATTGAGAGGCCTCACCCGAATGGAGGCCTTGTGGCATCAGCAAGGGTGGGTGGCACTTGATGAGATGACATGGTATCTCCAGATGATCAACCAATTCGGAGATGTTGGCGCCACCCCGCCGATGATCATGGAAGGCAATGCCAATGACGCAATTCGACTAGGCCAATGGGTTGTCGAAGCATCTACCATTGCAACAGCAAATACAAGCCCTGCCATGGTAAGTACAGTTTTGTGGAAGGATCACCATTGGTTCCCCATCAGTGTTCTGGTCCAAGAGGAAATGGTTTCGGTGCGCACATCCCACAAAGAAAAGCCATATGTTGATTCACTGGTTGAATTTGTGTTCGGCACTGATCCACTGGTCACCTGTGACTTGTCCGAACAGTCACCCGTGAAGCGAACCGTTTTCCCTGCAGATTGCGGATTTCAAAGCATAGCTTGGATCATGGGATTGGGAGCCACACATGATGGTATCATGCAAGCAGAGGAAGCGACAAAGTGGCGAATCATGTTCGCACAGGACCTAGTCAATGCTGGAACCCAATATGATGAAGTCCCTCTCATCTTGGGAGGCATGAACAATGAGGTTGCCCATGCTTTGGAGAGCCTGTTGACCCAACATGGAGTTTCAGCAGAGAGAGCACCGTCGGTTGTCCATCACCTTACGCAACACCTGGGGCATGCCGCATGCCATTTTGTCCAAGGTTTTGAAGTCCCCTCGTCCATGGAAAGATTTGAAGATGAGAGCGTCATCCATGAGACCACCTTACCAATTGGTGTTGTCTGAAGAACTCCAAAAGCAGATTGATGCCCGTGCAGCACAAGGTGGACCAGTGGGCAAGAAATCCAACAAGAAAGCAAGCAAACCGCCAAGCAAACCAGTTGTAACTTTGCTAGCAAGCCAAGTCAATGTTCCCAATGGAATATTTCAGCAGACTGATGGTACGTCACTTGCCCAAATCAACATCCAGCAAGTTCAGCAGTGTCAGAGAGGAATCATCATTGCAAACTTTGCTGAAGCTGAACCGTTTTTCAGATTGAAGGACAAGATCTGCCGGGAGGGATTGGGACTCATCGTGTTGGATGTCAATGATGCGAGATTGCCTCCCCAACATGTCAAAGTTCAGTTTCCAGCGATCTGTGCAGAGACTTCGGAGCCTATGATCATCACCGGTGCTTTGTACCAATTGGGCCACCAAGAAGTATCCAGGACCCAACCCAAGGATATGGTGAAGGTTGAGCAGATTGAAACAAGACTCCTTCGAGTGGTCATCCATAAGGACCAATTCCCGCACGACTGGTCCAGCTTCTCCCAGAGTCCGGTCAAAGCCATTATGGCTCTTCCCACCTTCCAACAGGTGGGGAAGGACTGTGTACTTGACGTGTTTGATCGCCAGTTCATGACCAAGCGGTATCAACGGGTTAGGCCTGATCAAGCTGATTTGTTTTCGGTCTCGATCCGTTTGAAAGCAACTGCATGTGAAGCAATTTGGTCAGGCAATGCCAAGGGGGGAGTATATTATGAACCGAGATCTGATTCGGGCCGCCAACCTGATGCAGCCTATCGTGTGGTATGGCTCCCCGAACATTCGTTTTCAGAAGTGGTTGCTGTTCAGCAGACTGTGACACCGGCCACGTGGATCACCAGAGCAGGTGACCGCTGGGGGTTGCGAGCAGGAGTCAAAGATGTGGAAGCCATCCACAAATCGTTGAAGCCAGAGACAACTTACTTGGACTCCTCTCAAGCAAAGCAGTATCGCATCAGCCCACCGCCTTTCGGAACCACCAAGCAATCGTTGCAACGAGTTTTTGATACTTGGGGATGGGCTGCTCGTCCCATTCAGGTTCTCGGACAGGCAGCCAACATGAAAGGATTGGTCTGGTTGGCGCAGGCCACGCATCAGCCGTCGCATTGGATCTACACCACGGACCAAGGTGACTTGTTGATCAGTGAACATGAGCAGAGGAAATATCAGCCGCCCAATCATGTATCCACGCCAGTTGCATCCGAACGCACCTTGCAGCACTTGTCTCGGAATGGAACTCAGCAGCCTGCCAAAGAGAGAGCAGGGGACCCATGGTTGCAATCTGATCCATGGAAGCATTATCAGCCGACTGCAGCAGTAGGAGCTGATCAAATCGCCTCGATTGAAGCCAATGTCCAACGCAGAGTGATTGAAGCCATGCAGGAACAGGGATCCACTTCCACGGATTCCACCATGGATGATGCATCCAACACCAGAGTGAGTAACTTGGAGCAGCAAGTGCATTCGTTGCAAACCAACTTCCAGCAATTGGCACAGACAGTGAACACACATCATCAGCAGCAATGCCAGCTCAACACACAGGTAGCAGGCCAGATCAATTCAGTTCAGCAGCAGCAAGCCAACATGCAGACGTCGATAGAAAATAGATTGGATGAGCAGATGAAGCGCATCGAAGAGTTGTTGACCCAGCCAATCGAAAAGCGCTTCAAAACCGGAGGCGAGTGACGCCTGAGCCTGCCCCACCGGCCACCCATGTGCCGGATTCCAGGGGTACTGAAATGTGTTTTGCTGTTGTTTGCATTGATAATTCGAGTAGGAGAAGCTACCAACCCAGGCCCCAATGAGCCTGGGCGATTCACTTTGGGAATGGTAAATCCCAATGGGGTATTGCACAAGGGCGCAGTTTTTGATGAACTGCCTCAACATGCTCAAAGTATTTGGGGCATAGCTGAATCGCACTTGACTAATACAGGGATAAGCCGTTTCCGAAAGGAATTGAAGCATCTCGAATCCAAATTTTGCTATCATGCGGGTCATCCAGTCCCGTATCGTTCCCAAGCCATCTCCGCGGTAGGTGGCAAGCAGACAGGAGTAGGCTTCCTTTCGAACCTGCCTAGCAAAAGATTAGAATTTGATGATGACCATGCCATGAGGGCCACAAACAGGTTGGCCATCAACACGTTCCGGTGTGGAAGTCAATGGGTGCATGGTGCAGTTTTTTATGGACATGCGCAACACACATACAGCAGTGATGTCAAGCAGAAGTCGGATAACATTCTTCGAGCGGCCACTCACAAAGTGGTCCACCAGATGAAGGGATTCAGATTCATCATGGGAGATTTCAATCAAACCCATGGTCAGTTGCCTCAAACGCATGTCTGGGCCCAACTTGGATGGAAGGAAGTCCAATTGTTCCATGAAGAGCGCACTGGAACCCCGGTCCAGCCGACATGCAAAGGGGTCACCACAGTTGATTTTATTTGGGTTTCCCCTGAACTTGCGGAGTTCATGGAAGCTGTTGAGGTGCTCCCTGACCGGGTACCAGACCACTCGGTTGTGATTGCCCACTTTCGCCCTTTTTTCGCAGTGGAACCATTGCAATTGTGGCGAAAACCGAAACCCTATGCATGGTCTGAGTCTCCTTTGAACCTTCCAGATCGCCAATATCAGCTTGAAGAGGACAAACCAGCCAACCAGCAGATGATAGGGATAGCCGTAGCCTTCGAAGATAGGTTGGATGCTGAGCTACGTAGTAAGCAGCAGAAATTGCTTTCATGCCAGCGAGGTCGAAGCACTACCTCTGAGCCCAAGAAGGTCATGCCCAAACTCCAACCTCTTAAGCCCAGCAGATGTGGAGAGCAGCAACCAACTTTCCACGGGCAATCGGTAACCCATATCAAGTGGTTCACTCAACTCCGTAGAGTAGCTAGCCTTGAAAGATGTTTTGCTTCGCTTCCATGGACCACCAGGCAGAAAGCAAGTCCATGCGACCAGAGAGTGGAGAGCTATCTGCAGGGGATCCGGTTTCCCTGGTGGATTCCCCGAATGGTGGCATAATTTGCCATTCAAGATGCCAGGATCTCCAGAGACTTTGCTGTTTGACCTTCCAACGGTCACACAATTGGGTATGATCTCGGCCACACTTCAGCGAGAAGTTGAGAGCCTGGAAAAAGTGCTTACCCATTCGCTCCAGATGGTGGCGAAAGTCAACAGGCAAGCAGATCCCAACAGGATTTTCCGTGACTTCGCAAGATCAGCAGTCTCGCCAGTTCAAATGCTGGAAGACACATGTGAAGCTCGTGTAATTGAACAAGATCCTGAAGAACATGCAGTGATCCTTGATGCCTCACCAGACTTTGACTTGCAGGAGCCAATCGTTCAGAAAGGTCACCCTGACCCTCTGCATCCGATTGTGGGGTGTAATGATAAGTTGTGGTTGGACCAAGTAGATGACTTACCCCAAGTAGGCACGGTCCTTGAGCAAAGCAAAAGGGTAGGTAGCCTCGACCAACTTTTCCAACGATTTGGTTCGGAATGGCAGGCACGTTGGGACAGACATGCAGGCTTAAGTGATGAAAGGTGGGAACCCATAGTGTCATTCTTTCAACTTGCATTTCCAGTTGTCCCACCGTTGCAATATGAGCCAATCACAGTGGATCAATGGGTCAGATGCCTCAAATCCAAGTCGAAACACTCGGCGACGGGTCCTGATGGGTGGGCCAGGGCCGACCTACTTGCAGCCCCCCGTGATATCACTGCAGCAATAGTCCAACTTCTTAATAACATCGAGCAAGGCACGTGCAAGTGGCCTGATCAGTTGCTTTGTGGGATCATTCATTCCCTTGAAAAATCCCCTCAAGCCAAGAATGTGGGCCAGTACAGGCCGATATGTATCTTTTCGGTGATATACAGATGTTGGGCTTCTTTGAGAGCAAGATCACTGACCAAACACCTTCTCCAGTGGGCCCCCCCGACATGCTTTGGCTCACTGCCCAAGCGTAGTGCCACTGACATGTGGTCAGGTCTCCAACAGATAATGGAAGAGGCGGGGCAGCAAGACAACGCCCTTAGCGGCGCGGTCATTGACATAGTCAAATGCTTTAACCACATCCCGAGAATCCCGGTGTTTGGAGCAATGAAAACGTTGGGAACCCCCCTGCCGATCCTGCGAGGGTGGGCAGAAGCTACCACACACATGACCAGGAGATTTAGCATTCGTGGATCTACTGGACCGTGCCACACCGCTGTCACGGGGTTCGCTGAAGGCTGCCCCCTCAGCGTAGTAAATATGTTAGCAGTCAACATAGTGTTAGACCAGTGGACAAGGCTTCGTGAACCAAAAGTCCAGCTTTGGACATTTGTAGACAACATGGAGATAGTAGCTGAAGAGGCCAGTTCCACCCTTGATGGCATGCGAGCACTCAACACAATGCTTGCAGTCTTAGACCTCCCCACCGATGACTCTAAGACCTATCTATGGGCTAACAATGCTAATGCACGGTACCATTTCCGCACCCGAGGGAATAATGTCAAAGCCTCCTGCAAAGATTTAGGTGGACACATGCAATACAACCAGATGGCCACTAATCATGTCATCACCGACAGGATCAAATCCATGAAGCCAAGATGGAAAGACTTGGCCATTTCCCAGGCTCCATATCATCACAAGTTGCGAGCGATCAAGGTTGCTGCATGGCCATGTGCATTACATGGAATCGCGTCTGCGCATGTCTCCAGTGATTGGTATGATGGCCTTCGTACAGGTGCGGTTCGAGCCCTGGGTGAGCACAAACCAGGTTGTTCACCCTTGCTTCATTTGTCGCTTGTGGAGCATCCATCATGTGATCCAGGTTACCATGCATTGTGGACCACCATTCTCCATGCACGTCGCTATCTCATCCCTGAGCTGTGCAAACCGGTTTTGGATCAACTCCTTGAACCTACCGACAGGGTCAGACCGAAAGTAGGACCATGCAGTGTCTTGTGGGAAAGGCTCCAAATTATTGGCTGGCATTGGGATGCTCAACAGGGGTTCATAGATCAACTGAGTGAGCCGGTTGATTTGTGGGAGTCCCCTATCCAAGAGCTTGCCATTCGAGTCACAGAAGCATGGCAATGGTATGTGAGCACTCAAGTGTTGCGTCGGAAAACCTTTGGTGATCTACATCTCACGAATGCAAAATACACCATGGAGGCTTGGAAGACAGACTCTCAGGACAAAGCATATCTGAGATGCTCACTCAATGGGTCATTCTTCACTGCAGACCATCTGCAACATAGACATACCCCCCAAGTTGATCACTGCCCGCTGTGTGGACAGCCGGATAGCTTGTATCATCGAAACTGGGAATGTTTGCAATTGCAGGATTTGCGGGATGAGTTGTCCCAAGATGACCAGCAGGCCATTTTGGCCATGCCCCAGAGTACATACATGCATGGGTGGTTCCCTTTGCCTCAAGCCACCGCAGAGTTTCAACATGCTTTGACGCAGTTGCCAGACACTACCTTGGACTTTCAACCCATCACGACTGGGCCAGTGTTAGAATTTTTCACTGATGGATCATGCAGATCCCCCACTGATAAGTTCAATCGATATTGTTCATGGTCGGTGGTGGTTTCCAGTGCCGAAAATTGGTGGGATTTTCAACCAGTCAGCCAGGGTGCCCCAGGACGCCTTCAAACAGTAGTTCGTGCTGAACTCACCGCTGTGGTATCGGCAATCCGATATGCCATAGGACAAGGTAAACCTTTTCGATTATGGGTAGATAACCAGTTTGTTTGCAAGGCCGTTTCCAAGATGGCACAAAACACAAAACACACACGTTGTCTCTCCACAACGAGCAAATCATGACCTAGTGGGACAGCTGGCCTCGCTCGTCCATCAAGCTAGGCATTTGTTCCGCGGAATTGTCAAAGTTGTCAGCCACCAGAATTCCTCATGTGCAGAACCAGTGGATAGATGGGTGTATGCAGGGAATGATGCCGCAGATCATGTGGCGTCCATGGCATTTCATTCGCAAAGTGAATTGGAGTGCTTGTGGACTCGAAGTTGCGCTGCACTGGCCGCTAGTCGACGGCTTAAGCAAAAGTTCCACGACATGCTGGTGGCCATAGGTAAAAGACGTACTATGAAAGTCAAATCTGCTGAGCAAGAGGCCCCCCGACTTGGGTTTCTTGAGCCGCGTGTCCTTACAATGACGAGTTGGATGTTCCCAGAAGAGCTTCCAGATGAGTTACAATCGTACAGAGTTCCAGAGTATTCACAGATGATTCAGTGGATGCAGTCACTTCATTCAGGGGAGGGTGAAGTTCAACGATGGTCGTGGGCGCAACTGGCCCTGGATGCGCTTCAAACGATCCCATCTTTTGGACCATGGTATTCAGTCACGGAGCATTGCTGGAAATCAGGTGATGAGAAGCCCGGTCGAGGATTGCAAGAGGTTGCTAAATCCCTTGCGTTGTGGGCGTCCAGGCTCGCGAGAAAACTTGAGATTTCATTGCCGACACACTACTGCCAACCATCCTCGGCAGTGCTCTGCTATGGAACCATGACCCTCCCTGTGCAAGTCAGCGCAGCACGGGCGGATCACTTGGACTTATTCTTGAGTACCAAGCTGCGAATCGCACGCAAGCCTGCGGATCTGGCGTCGGTTGAAGTGGACATCGAGGCCCGTCGGTGAGGTCTTCAAGGCAGGGTGTCGCCATCCGCCGGCACAGTCCGGCCGTTGCACGCCATTGACCGAAAAGTCCGAAAAGTCTGGTTGGTTGACTTGCACCTTTTCTTCGTAGGGGTGGTTCAACCACCTGTATAACTTGGAGGTGAACGCATCTCTACGGCTGCCAAAGCTATGGTAACTTGACGTTCACCTTGGTACGGGCTAACCTTGGTGAGCTATTGCAGGGAACTGTGGTTGATCAGCCAACTTATCGAAGATTTGGAGGATAGCACCTGCGGAGCTAGCACGGTGTAGTGAACCAAAGCGGCAACAAAAATCACTTTGAGGGATTCTCTTGGAGATGAAAGTGGCAGAAAGCAGAAAGAATCCCTTTCTTAATCTCTGACCACTTTCTTCATTTTATCTCTGACCTTTCATCTCTGACCTCCAGATGGAGCAACCCGGTTGTCCCCGGGGTCCATCGCAGGCTGCGCTGGGCGGAAAGCAGCGTGGAAGGACCAGCGAAGGAGCCAAGGAGCCGCACGCGGCGCACGCGCTAAGCTCGAGCAACGGAAACCTTCGTTGGGGAGGCGAAGCCAAGTCTCGAAGGGTAAGAGTTATGCTGGTAGCTTCAGCTGTTAACTTCGGAACTTTGGTGTTCACGTTACCAGGCTCATGGTGGATATAACGATTGCTTTTTTTTTCATCATTTTGGGGGGGCGGGTGGGTTATAATTCTTGTTCCCATATTTCTGGTTGAAATCAGTGCGTTCCAGCAGAGAATCGGTGGTGCGGTCCCAGATTTGATTTCCCGATGTGGCCAGTTTGGGGGCCCGATTCACAATGGGGATGGTTTTTACTTTCAAGATATCGTTTACCAAAGGTGCTGATTAACCATTGTCAACCATGACTATGCACCATCATGCACCATTACGTTTAACCATTATTAACTGCTAACAATTACAATTTCACTCTTCATAGCCATTCTTAACTATTCTTAACCATTCTTCGCCATTATCAACAACTATTAGCTGAATCATTGCTGAAGAGGAGTACTGAAGAACCATCAACCATTCTCTATGAACCATCATCCGCACTGAAGAGGAGTACTGTCGGAGAGGTCCCGGTCCCTGGGACCAGTTGCCCGATGGAGTGGTGAAGAAGGACGCCTGGGGAAGGCGCCTGGATGGGAAAAACCGAGAAGGCCTTGGATTCTCTATGAAGTCATCATCATCATCATCATCATCGACCTTCTGGCACCCCTGACACTCCAAAAACTGTGATTTCAAACCAACATTGCTTCATGAAAACCACGTCAACCAGTTCCCACCCTGTGGAATAGTGATGCTTGTTGATTCACGGAAAGGGCTCTCACACATGTACAGCATCGTATGTTACCTACACAGACTGGTTGGACGTTTCAATCACTTTTCATTTTCGACCACACCATTTGGTCTGATGGCTTCTAATTCACTTGGGTGTGTGATTTTGGTGCTTCAACTAAGCACCGATGCCGAAATTTGGCCGCACCCTGGCGGATCAGGTTGAGCCCGCGAGTGCCACCAAGTCCTCGCGCCGTTCCGGCACCCTTTGGCACCGAGCAGAACTCGGAGGCGGCAGCAGTTCTCGATGGCGTTGCGTCGTGCAGAACTCGTGGTGGTTGTTTCCATTGCATCAACCGCCAAGGGCTTTGCAAGGCTGGGGTAGCATCCAAAATGAAGCTCAAAGATCAACAGATTCATGACAAAAGAACACACTTAAGAGATCAACAGCATCATTTTGATTGATATAAGTGGAGATGTGAACCCCAGGTTAGTGGTTGACAATTAACCCCAGCTCAGTCGTTGATAATTGACCCCAGGTTAGTGGTTGATTTGCCCCGTGCCAACCCGGGTGGAACCCAGGCCGCTCCCAGCGTGAAGCGCTTTCACTCCGCGCCGCTGCCGCTGCCGCTGCCCTATGGCTCCGACGCGGATGTGCCCGAGCCGACCCTTGGCGCTGTGTTTGGGCGCTTGGGGATGACAAGGAGAAGACATAAGCAGGAAGGAGAAGGGAAGGAGAGGAAAAGGAGAAAGGGAAGGATAGGAAGGAGAAAGTAGCTGGTTGAGGTGGCTTTGAACTTGGAGAATCGCCTCATTAAGTGGATACATTTGCAAAATCTATTGTTATATGTCCGGGCTGGTGTCTGGGGTTGCGGCATTGGCCTCCTGGTGTGCTGCTGCATTGAGAACTCGAAGAAAACAACTTAAAGGCAATAGAGGTCCCGAAGAAAAAAAAGGAATTCGAATGAACTGTGCTGGAAGTCGAAGGAAAAATGAATGAGCTGTGTTGGAACCAAATGACTTAGTGAAAAATTCAATGAACCATTTTTCTTTAGCCATTTTCTTCCACTTAGCTATGCTGAACCACCTCTTTTCCACCGAGCCATTTCTTTTTCTTCGCCATTTTTAAAGCCGAAGGAACTTTAAAACTATGGTGAAGTTTCTTTTTCTGAGCCATTTCTCTTTTCGCTGTAACTTCACCATCGCCACCAAGGAGCCAAGCACCACAGGGCGGCTTCCCCTTGGGCCTTGGAAGCGAGCTGTCGCCCTCGCCACTCTTCGGTGCCTGGGAGGGGAAAGGATGAGCCATGAAGCAAGCTGATTGGTGCTCGTTTACGGATGTTTAGGGTGGATTTTTAGATGTCTTTAGAATGATGCTTCGTGATTTGTGATGATGAAAGGTGGTTCATGCTGGTTTATGGCAGTTTTTGGATGGTTGATGATGACTGAAGCTGGTTTAGAAATGTTTAGAATGTATTTTTGGTGGTTAAATATGACGAAGGAGAGTTAGTTTGAACAGTGTAAACCAACACTGCAACCAACCATCATTTGGGTAGATACCCAAACTATGGCTACTCCCCAACGAATCCTTCAAATGATCACTTTTGACAGTTAAACCAGCAGTTTTTGGAACAGGCTACACAGTTTATCCAGCCCCAGCTAAAAAAGGAAGAGATCAAATCAACATCTTGGCTCCGTTTGATCAATCTACATTGAGAGTGCGGTTTTGTGCGAACTTGCTGATGCGAAAGTCAGTGCAACCAAGTCAGTTGGTCTACCTGTTCGGAGTTGTCCAGTTTGCCAGTACCCGGTGCCTGCAGAAGCCGCTGTAGGATTTCCATAAATTCATGTGGCAAATCTCAAAGTCTGAGAGAAGAGAAGTAGATGAAGGAACCGCATCCGAAAAACCTGCTGCTTGGGGCGTTTGATCCTCCATAGCTCTAGGCCAAGATGGTAGCGTGCCAAAGATTCCGGAGGTGCCTCCGTGATGGTGTTCGGGAGACGATCTTCATTGCCAGAGTTTGGTGTTCATCCAGTGCCTGGATCAGCTGATTTGGGTCTCAAATTTGAGCATCATGCGCCTTGAGGTAGTCATCAATCATAATTGACTAGGTAGTAACCATCTCTTTCAAAAAAACACTCCTTTCAGTGCATGTTTTGATGCAAACTCCTCATGTGCTCCTAATGACTTGTCTCCAGCTATGGGTAGATCACACTAATGGCACCTCTGGGCTGAATTTTAGACCTGAGTTTCGCAAACGACAGTTGAATTTTGGATCTCCAACAATTGGATTTCGGTGGATTTTCTTCTTGTTTGACTCCCAATACGATTGTTGAGCTCCAGCTGTTCTTGGAAACTGATCTTTTCTTGCAAAACGAGAACACTTGTTTGCTTTGAATTGTTTTTTTTTAGTGAGTCACAAGCCTCAACAACTTGCATACCCAGCACCCAGAACCAACGCCACACTTTTGATGGCCCCCATGGCACCAGGATGAAGTCATTAGTGCCGGAAGCGGAGTACCCAGGACCTGGTCTGCAAGGTTTGCTCGTTGATCACCAAGAACTTGGCCCTTTACAGCGGTATATCATCGTGGTTGCTGTGTGGGAACCACCCGGGGACACTGCGGGAGTTGTTGTTCTTTTCATTAGCGAGGTATTTGGAGTAAAGAAGTAAACAGAACTTCTATAGTTTCCATAGCTTGACCTGTCAAAGTAGCTATCGGCAACCACCAACATAGGAGGGACGGAGCATTGGGACTGGTGCTCACCATGCTGGGAACGAGCCGCTGCGGCCTGCTGCTGCGAAGGGATGCTAGTGCCCTTTGAAGCGTATCAACTGTTCTTCATCCTGTGGTGACAACATGGAACAAAAATCGAGATGATTAGATTACTTTTTGATTGTCCACTTCTCACCGCAGTTGCCGCGACACCTCCGTGTTGGATGGGATCCATTGTTTCCAGTGCCGAATTTTTCCAAGAAGCCTTTTCTGATCCAAAGTGAACTGCAGAGGTATGTGGTGACCGAAATTCCTAAATCTCGCATGGGCTTTTCTCATATCATAGGGGTATTCCCAAATCATCCATTAATAGCAATTAGGAGTAATTAAAGCACCCACATGTATCATGCCATTATAATGACCGTATGGGCAGGGCAAGCAAAAGCTCCAGCTGTTTGTGTTTGGGGCAAATAGGGGAGGCATCACAACTCCATGGTGGAAATTGTTCATGGTGATGAACGATTTAACAAGCCATATGCTTCTGTTGAAAAGCAACAAGTAAATACGAATCAGCAGGTGAATTATGGTTCTTGTAGGGGGCTAATAATCTTAACGACCCTCAATGTCTTTCAACTGCAGCGATGTGCCCAATCACATCCTTGACGAGGAGAGTTCACCACTGCGAGAAGGAGAACGTGGCAGTGGCAGTTGGGGATCCAAGATGGTGCTGCGAGCAGGTAAGCTACAACCCATTCTTTCGTGGTTTTGACCTTGTTGAGTATTCTCCAAGCCCGCTCGGTGGCAGAACTCTAAGACAGGCTTACAATCCACTAACCAAGGGGACTACTTCGTTAGATCCTTATTGGACCTTTCGGTCTCCATTCACCAACTGGTGGTCAGCAACTGGTGAGACCATGGTAACTTGGGGTTCGTTGGACCCTCACCATGGCTTCCCCCCAGGAACACAGGGGCGACCCAGGACGGCCGCCGTTTCTACCCACGGTGACGCTGCGCCACCCAGGTGGCCGGGACTCAGTTCTGCCGCCGGTCCAGTTCCGCGGATTCGGGGCGTTTGGGCCGGTCCTTGCTGTGCCTTGGCAGCCGAGGAGATCTGGAGATTTGTAACGAACTGAGTAGTGCCTGGTGCCAAGGATAGATTCAGTTCAATTGTTTAGCTAGGTTCAACAAGAAGAGTTCACTGTCATGGGAGTTTATTTGAGTCTAAACGAATGAACCAACAAGAAGTGAATGAACTCGCTTGTGCCTTCCTTGCCATGAGAATCTTTGGGTGTCACTTCTTCGGTCAGGATCCCAAGGTTTCATGGCTCAATGGGCAAGGAATGGGTGAGGTATGTAATTGGTTTGATTTGGACAACTGTTGATGTTTAAACATGGTGACTTTGTGTTTCTAATGGTATTTTGGTGAAAAAATGGTTGATGATAGGTCAGAAAATGCTCAAAGTCTGTTCATGGGGTTGACAATGGTCATTTGGCGCAGGACTGGTGACATCTGAATATCACCATTAAATGGTTAGTCGTTCACATTCCGACAAAGAATATTCCATTCCTTTGAGAAGTGAACAAAAGGAGCGCAGGTTTTTGGCCTACTGCGAAATGAAGCTCAGATCTGACAACCAACTGATTGTTTGCATTTCTTAAATTGAAATTTCTGCAAATGGCAATAAGACTTATCCTTTGGGGATTTCAATGGCATGCAAAGGTCACGCGTTCACAGGCGAAGTCAGTGTTGCTGTGGGCTTTCTGCAATGAGGTCCTCTCATTTCGTCGAGAGGTGGACCGGTGTGGCTGATCAGCTGGTGTCGGTTCGTAGTCACCTTTCTTTGGAGAGGTCGAGTCCAATGCTTGGTTCTGGTGGGGATTAGCATTTGTGAAGCCAAAATTCCTGTGCACATTTCTTTTTGGCTGCTGCTTATCACTCACAATATCCACAGTGTACCTCTGCTCAAATCCTCGTGTAACCGTCATGATAACAATCATAATAACCATCATTGGTCATTAATTAAATTAACTATTATTCATTATTAATCAACCATTAATCAGCCAACCACATCAGGTTAACACCCCTGCGAACCCCCATGAACCATTACAAACCATTAATCAACCATTATAATCATCATAATATCCATAATTAGAACCATCATTCATCATTAATCAACCAACCATAATCAATCCTCCGGTGAATGCCACCATAATCAACCATCATTCATCACTAATCAACCATCATTAAGCATTAAGCAGCCATCATTAGTCATTCATCACCCATCATTAATCACTGTATAATCATCATCAACCATAAATAAACCATAAACCATAAACCATAAACCATAAACCATGAACATAACCGTCATCGGAATCAACCATCATTTATCATCACTAATCAACCATCATTAAGCATCAATCAGCTTTAATCAACCATAAAATCAACCATAAAATCCCCCTGTGAATGTCACATCTGAGCACTCGATTCCAGCGATGGCCACCCTTCACCCATCGGTGCAGGCAACGTGCCACGCAGCAGCTGAGAGGTGGCAGTGCTCGATGGTGCGCCTCCACAGAAACGGAGATGTTCAGTCCAGAAATCTTCGAAAAACCCTGAAAATCCACGAAAATTCATGAACATCCATGGAAATCCATGGAAACCCATCAAAAATTGCGAGATTTTCAAAACACATATCATTTGGCAGTTCAACTTTGTGTGGCACCGTGCACAAGTTGTACTGCGTTGGTTTCCCTCTCAACATTTGCTGGATGGTTTGCGTTGTTTGGAGAGATAATCTGCCTGGTTTGCAGTATATTCCGTCGTGACCAACTGTATCTCTGGTGATTTTTCTTGGTTCCCAGTTCAACTACCAGCTGAAGGAGACTAAGATGGACCAAGATGGTATGCCGACAGGAAAGTGATAGCCCTAGATGGGGCCCATCTTAGTTTCCAGGAGAATAGTTGACCTGTTATGAACTACTTGGTTGCTACCCTAAGTGGTTGTGATTAGCCTACCTGCTGTCGGAACCTAGCGTGAAGCTGGGATTTAACCTGTGGGTTTTTGGGTACCGCCACTGACCTATGACCCACATGGAGAGGTCCTTGATGTAGAGTGGCTTGCCATGCGAAGCGGGGCATATCAAAAACTTATGGTGGTGACAGGGGGCAGAGGCACTTGTTTGATGATGGTTATTGGTAGTTATGCAAAAATTCCATGAGAATAGTTCAAACAATGGTTGAAACAATGGTTGACAGATATTAATCACCAGGGAAAACGTCAAAACTCATCCATTTGTTTAGAATCGAATCCCTACCGGCCGCTTCTTATGCTCCATTGGTTGCCAGCTCACACAGAGGCATTCAGGCGGCAACCTGGCTCACTCTTCTCTTCTCCGTCCTCGCAGTGAACAAGAAAGCAACAGGACTCGCGCCAGTGACAGCTGGTCACCACACATCATCTGTTTAGCGCCCAAGTCATGACTGTCAGTGGTCAATCGTGTGGTCATTTGATGATCAGTTTTCTGGGCTCATGGTCATGGTAGTCGCCTTGCAAGCAGGGCTGGGAGTTCAGGCAACTTTTTTGAGGTGTGGGATCCTGGCATTCTCTCATGCCAAGTCCCACAGAAGGCCTCTTCCGCCTATCACTAAGCCAGTGGCTTCCTTGGATAGTGGCATTTATATTTATATGTGTGTTTAATGTGGTGTTTAATGTTGAGGCGAAGGCATTACTGCTCGTGGACTTTGTTAAAGAATTCTATGATACGAAAGAACATCCATCTTCCTTGCCTTCTTTCTTCTTTTCCGCATGGGTTTTCCTTGATCATTTGGGTAGAAAAATGAACGGAAGAAGTTGCCTTCACCACTGGATACACAGCTATGGTAAGAGAGCCACAGAACAAATCAGGAACAAAGCATTTGTGACCGTGGATGATTGTTCAACAGGTGTACCATCTAAGAGTGTGATCTAAGTATTTGATGTTGCCAATGGTTCGGTGGTTTGGCTCTGGTGCATCTTAGGAACACAGCCCTTGCTTGTTGTTTACTTGAAAAATGATCCATGAACCTTTCAGGCTTATGTTGATGCTGGTACTCCATGCGACCCATGAAATCCTTAGAAATGCGCAACCGTTGCGTCGGTTGTAGTTCTGCTGGCAGGAAAACTCCGATGACAATAGGCTGGACAGGGGCTGAAAGCCTTGAACTGCTGTGGCACTGTCAACAGCGCCTTTGTTAACCATGGAGCATCCATGAAAATTGTATGCGCACCAAAGTTAGCACTTTCCCAGCACATGATTTTGAAATTCAAGTGAACCTCCATATTAAATATGGGTACTCCAAGGTTAGAGGCTACAGCCACTTGTCGAAGGATCTTCTCTGTCTACCGGAATCTGCAAAACCAATTTGAAGGAAGTGGGCCTGATCCGGCTTCAATGAGGTAGCGTTTGACCAGCCATCTTGGGACTCTTATCATGAGTTGTGGCACTTTTTGTTTGGAGCACCACCATGGCAAAATGGAACCATGTTAAGTAGCTTGGAGATTACCAAGCTCCCTGTTTTATTGGCAGACGGCTGTACATGTTCACAAAAATCAGCGCCGCTTTTTTAGATAAGCAGAGAAGGGATGAGATGGAGAAAATGATTGATAGCTTGCGCGTAAGTCTCCTCACTAGTGCTTGCGGATGCTTTCTTTCAGTTCTACCAGCACAGTGTCATTATACTTTTGTACAGTACCATCTATATTTTATCATCTCCATACTGTTGCACCTTCTATAGTACCATTTCCAATGCTTAAAGTGTATTATTATAGATTGTACTATACGATCCTTGTATTAGTATGTCTGTGTAAAAGATGCGTATTTCCTCAGGATGTCGGTCAAGGGCCCCGAAGGTACCCGTGGCTGTTCACGTTCCAACAGTGGCCAAACTAGTCGAACTGTTGGGATATTGGCATTATTGGCGATGACCGAGCTCGCCCCACTGTTCCGATCCCTATCGCTCCATTGCTGTGAAACAGCGAGGGTTGGGAGGCTGGTTGGTGTTGATGGGTTGGTTGGTTGGGTGTTTTCCACCCTCAAGCATTTGAAATCATTGTTGCTATAACCATCCTCATCCTCAGATATTCAGACTTATTAATATTACTTTTGATTATTATGAACAAGTATCAGCCTCTGCTAGTTCATTAACACCAACCACTAGCAGCATCGCCATTGATCATTACGAACATTTGATATGTTGGTATTGATACGCAACGCTATCCCATTGATCATTATGCTGATTATTAATCAAATGATGCACCATCACATTAACCATCGTGCATTAACCACTATGAATCATCACTATTATCATTGACCACTATCAACGATCATAAACGATCATTATCCATCATCAACTATCATTATCCATCCACCCATCACCCAAAAACCATCCACTAATCATCCATTTACCATCCACCCATCATCCAAAAACCATCCATTTACCATCCATTACTCGTCCACAAATTGATGGTTAAGCTGGTTCAGAGCTGCCCTGTTGCATTGGATTCACTCAGTGCGCAGCAGGCCTCAAGGAACTTCCCGTGCCCGAAGCACCGTCCAATCCGCAGCTGGAAGAGGCCGGGGGGTTGGGACGGGTCGCCGGTAAGGGTGGAGGAATCGTGGGTGATGGTTAACGATGGTGAGTGATGGTTCATGATCGATGGTTGATGGTTGATGACTAGAGGTGGTTAATGGTGGTTCATGGATGGTTACTGAATGGTAAACGGATGGTTACTGAATGGTAAACGGATGGTTGATGGCGGTTAGTTGATGGTGAACAGATGATGAATGGAAGGTCAATCGTGGCGCGATAGCGAGCGCTGTTCTGGTCGCAAGCCGCCATGATTGTTGATGAGTGCCTTTTTTCAATCTCCTAATCATGATCCACCAGCGGTATTCATTGTAGATGTATCTGGTTTGGATGTGTCTGAACATCCCTTCATATTCTGCGTGGCTAGTCGTTCCCATCCGTGAGTGTTCATTTCCCTTTGAAGGTATGCACAGGTATGCATTATCAATAGGAGGCAATTTCATTGTTTCATGTGGTTTGGACAATCAGACCCCTTGCAACTGAGCATGCAAAATCCCACATCATTCCTACATTTTCTTGGCATTTTTTCTTCATTCATTCCATCGCACGTGCCTGTAGGCATACAAGAAATGTCTCGAATCGCTGCGCAGTGAGATTGAGCAGCTGCAATCAAGGCTCAAGCGGGGCTTGGGGGCACATGTGGTGCAATTGGCACCGCAAAAGGATCGTTGTTAGCCTTGCACAAAATGGAAACTCAAGGTGTTCATTAGTTCTTTGGACTTTTCCCGATGAGGGCACCATTGGGTCAAGAGTGGTCAGACTAGATTTGTGTTCTTTATCTTTCAAGACGCATCTTGCGGACAGCGTGTCTTCCAAGATGTAGCAGTACGTTGGTGTCGAGGAGGGTAACAAGCAGCTTCCGTTTGGTCGTGGCTTAAGATGGTGATGGCTTCCGTTTGGTCGTGGCTTGCCTATGAACCATCCAATAGTATCCAATAGTATCATAGGCAAGGGACCAGTTTCCGAACCCACTATGGACTGATCATATTGTTAATGGGTGTCCTAGGTGGTTGCGCCACTTTCTCGCCAACAAAAATCGACCCCCCGGCAACTTGGAAAGTGCTGTGGTTTAGAAGAAGCAGCTGTAGCAGGGCCATGGCACATCTCAAAATCGACTTACACTCACACCCAAGACACCATGGAGCATAGCGGTGTACTTCTGGGTTCCCAGCATCAATGTGGATGTAACATCATGTAACACCATCTCACGTTCATTCTTGGGACAAGTTCAGCGAAACGCTGATGCTCGAAGCACCATACCGCATTCAGCATGGCACATTGCATGGCTGCATGGCACATTTATGGCACATGCAGCAAAAGCAGCACTCTTCCATGCTTTCAGGTCCACGCACCTCGAGAGAGAAGTGCACAAAACTGCCTTTGAGCCACTCGGACAGTATCTATGCTGCCAAAAGGCATGCGAGATGGTGGTTAGTGGTGGTGAATAGGCACTGATACTCACAATGTGTACAGTTTGTTGATGGCAGTGAATGGTGTTGAACAGTGATTGATGGTAGCAGTGCTTTTGATTGAAGCCATCACCGGAAATCATTTCTCTCTTGACAAAGTGGTTTCTCTCCAAGTTGGGTCCCAAGTGCCCTCCAAGCTCCCACTGATGGAGGTAAACACTCTATGATGAAGCCTCCGTGATGGGCTGACGATGGCAGTCACCACTGATATGTCCCTCATGTTTGGTCTCATAGGAACTAGCATAGCTCAGGGGTTGGTTGTGATAAGGGACTCTCCTTGGACAAGAATCCAGTTTTGACACTGCTTGAACAATCGCTGAAAGTGTCATGAGCTTCAAGACAGCCCCAAAGATGACGATCCCAGTTCTGCTCCAAGAACGGCCCTACTGTTGTCGGGTTTTCCCCGTGTTCCCCTAAGGTTACGTAGCACCTTACCTCTCTCTCAACATGAGGAGTCTCAGCTACCAGGTAGTACTATCGTCATAGCCAAAAACGTCAGTTTCAGCCGAAGAAGTCACAGTTTTGTCCAATTCTCCTGGTTGGTAGTTGGGAATTCCCCTTGGAGATTGGAACATTAAGCCGAAACCTCAACCGTCAGCGAATCAGCACCTTGAGCGGGTACAACTCCTCAGCTTGCAACTTATCGCTCATGGTCCATGCGCCAAATCCTCTGATGATGAAAGATCAGCAAGTACTGTTGTTGAAGCTTGTCAGACTTCAGCAATCATTAACCAGATTGACTCTCCATTATCATGACTGTCCAGACTCGCATTGAAACTGCTGTTGTTGTTGTTGTTGTTGTTGTTGTTGTTGTTGTTGTTGGTTAAGCATCATCTTCCAAGGTCACAAATTGCTGCATCATCTTCCAAGGGTTACCTTGGAACTCACGGCTGAGGAACGGGATGCTGAAATTTCGCCGAGTAGTGCAGGACAACGGTCCCTCAGCTATCCTTTAGGAAGGCCCCGAGGCAAGGTGTGACCGCCGGTGAAGGACTGGTTACAGCATGGTTTGTCGAGTGATGCTACCCTCAAATGGCTGGGTTTCTCATGGAAAATGGCATTTTTCCCGGAGGTTGGAGGTCTTCACTATCAATAGATGTAGAGAGGTTGGGGCCAAAACTAGCATGGCATGGGACGTCCCGCATCATGGCGATGGGAAGACTTAGGCATCTTTGGCTTCACACCAGTTTGGCTATCATTACCCATCGAGTTACGCATTATCATTTGTGATTGGTCATTTCAACCGCCATTTTATCATCAATTCGTCATGCCAAAAAAACGTGCAACCTGTCCCACATTGCAGCGGGAGCCGCAACGAAAATGGATGGATGCTATGCCTCAAACGACGAGCTGCGGTTCGGTTTGGATGATCTGACCTACTCAAAATAGGGTATCTCGAACCATCCTTTGTGAACCATACTGATTGACATTTTGAGCCATAGCAGTTAGGAGCTGTGCCCAAAGTGGCATTGGACGAATTCGTGAGCAACTGGTTGGTGCTTGGTTCCCGTCTGAGTGAATATCAAATTGAGGTCCTTATTGTTTCTTAGTTCATGTCATCAACCAACATATCACAACTATGATGGTTGCTATGTTCTATCCTCCAATGACACTGTCAACTCATGTCAACGTGTGTCTCAACCCGCTGGTTGTGACTTGCCACAAGGATTCGATAGAATCCTTGGGGTCTCAAGATCAGCAACAAGGAAATGGGCATGGATCGATGTCAACCATCAAATAAATGAGTAGTTCGCATCCAGACAGCTCGACCATTCTGGCCATTTCATTATTTTCATCAGGGGCGAGGGTGCCACAGCCAAATGATTTGACTGTTGGGAAGAGAATAATCCCACCTGGAAATTGCGCCATCGTCAGTATCACCATCCTCCATTACTGTTTGCAACGTACTCTATGTACAGTTTTTGTGTGTGACTGTATTACTGTTCTGATTGTTCATCATCATCATCATCATCATCATCATCGTCATCATCATCATCATCATCATCATCATCATCGTCATCATCATCATCGTCATCATCATCATCATCATCATCATCATCATCATCCTCATCATCCTCATCATCATCATCATCATCATCATCCTCATCATCATCCTCATCCTCATCCTCATCCTCATCCTCATCCTCGTCCTCCTCGTCGTCGTCGTCGTCGTCGTCGTCGTCGTCGTCATCATCATCATCATCATCATCATCTCCATCATCCTCCATCATGGTTTTGGTTTCTTGGTGATATACTCAAACTTGTTAGTTAGTTTAGTTCGTTGATTCTTAGTTCTCGACATGCTATTAAGCATGACCCACCAACCATCAGCTTACCTCGTCGGATCAATGCCGTGAGGGGCAGTGCCATGCCTAAGGAATACGCTGCTGCGTGGTGGTTGTTGCTGAGTGACTGTTGGTTTCTACTTGCTGGTTGTGACTTGTTGCCTGTTCTGACTTCTTATTACTTCTTGTGGCTTGTTGTTACTTGTTGTTGCGTGTTGGTGCAATATCGCTCTTGCTGTAAATGTTGAAAGCCAAGAGATCATGACACAAACCCAAAACAGCAGGGCGGTTGGCTCTGGAGAAACAAACGCAGTTCCTGTTGAGTCAGCCATCAATTCAAGGGCATCTTTGTGGTGGCTGTTCCTGCCACATGTGACAGCATGGAATCGCGTGTGGCGCCGCAGCAATACTTCTAGCCGACGGCCGACCAAATTGTCGCAGGAGATTCCTTTGGATCAGCTCTTCATCTTGGATTTCTCGCTGATGGGCAGAAAAAACCTTGAAAAAACCATTGGATTTGATTACATGGATTTACATTTGACAAAACCTTGCAGACCCCATTGGTCTTAGTTTGATTATTGACAAAGTCCATGGCTAATCAGTTGACAGGTGGTCAATTACCCAGGCAACCACCCTTAGTGTTCCCTTGCAGCCAAGGGGTTTACAGCGCGCCGCTGGTGCCATGGATGCCTCAATCGAAGGCTTCGTGAAAGCCTTGGGCGGTGGGGTTGGAGCAGCCGCTGGGACAGAGATTTGTTCAGCAGTTGCGGGACCAGTGGTGGATGTGGTTGGGTTGTTGTGAGCGCATTTGCCGCAAGTGACCTCGCCTACATATCATGCAGTACCCTCATTGCCACTTCAAACATGTGGTTGGGGCATAGCTGGTTTCCACCAAAGGGCCATTGGCTGATCCTTTCCGAGAGGCCCAAGCGCCTAAGACCTAATGCGAATCTGAAGCGACATGTGATATCAAGCTGTGATGATGAGCATGGCAGTGGGGGGTGGCCATAGAGACATTGAGGGTACCCTATTTTGAGAAGCAGCCATGTGATTGGTTGATGATGGTTGTTAATGGCTTTTATATGACTGGTGGTTTTGAAACCTGGTTTTCTGGTATGGTATGGCTGATCATGATTAAAACTCGTTGAATATCGTGACTAGTTATGGACGATGGTGATGATGATGATGATGATGATGACGACGCTGATGCTGCTGCTGCTGCTGCTGCTGATGATGATGATGATGATGATGATGATGATGATGACGATGACGCTGATGCTGCTGCTGCTGATGATGATGCTGCTGCTGCTGATGATGATGATGATGATGATGATGATGACGCTGATGCTGCTGCTGCTTCTGATGATGATGATGCTGCTGCTGATGATGATGATGATGCTGCTGCTG
>VSDK01007512.1:226055-274286 GCA_009767595.1 Symbiodinium kawagutii | reverse complement strand
TGCTGCTGCTGCTGCTGATGATGATGATGATGATGATGATGATGATGATGATGAGCATGGCACTGGGGTGTGGCCCTAGAGACATTGATGTCGTTGCCGTTCGTTTGTGGCTGAGTTATTTTCCACCACGGTGCTCTACCCATTGGAAGTGACCAAGACCAAGGCGCGGCTGTAGCTCCGGTGTTCTCCCCCGGGTTGACGTTGAGCCCTCGTGGTGTCCCAGAGATGGGAGCTCCCCAAGCCCAGGTCAGAGCCTAGCAGGTCATCGCAGGTTCGTGTCGTGGCGCAGGTCCAAGCCTTCGCGGGCAATGCTACGACGGATGAGGAGGACAACTTGGAGAAGCAACAGGCTGTGGGGGCACAAGTGGTGTGACAGCACTGGATACTGACCCCAGCCTCAGATGCGGTGACCTAATGCTTAAGTCTTACATATTTGTACACAGTACACATGTTGTCAGACGGCTATGGGCTGAAAAGATATGCTTAATTCTTACAAAGGTACACAATATGGCTATGGGTCACAACCAACGATGATGGGTAGATGAACCTTGCAACACTTGGACTAGCAAGTGGTCAGTTGAGGGATTGCTTTGCAGCCAAGAGTGCGGAGGACCGGCCACATGCGTCAGGCCATGGGAAACACCTTCGCGGCCATGGCTTATACCTGGAGAAAGGAAGGGCCCAAGGCGTTGCTAGCCCCGTGGGCCCCAGGCTATGCAAGTACTTGTGCAGATGCCTGGCTTTTACTGGGTTGCACTTGTCATGCTGGTTTGTTATATTCTTTTCTATTTTTGAAACATTTCTCTATCTTTCATTTTAGTGTGATCTAGGTCCTCCAAAGCTGAGCTCTGCTTCAGGATGCCTTCGTATTCAATTTCGTTTATTACTACTACTTCGAGTTCTTTCGTTCCATCTACCAGCGCCAGATGGGTCGTGTGGGCTATCGCGGCAACATGGTCCTGGCCACCTGTGCTGGCGCCTGCATGCAACTCACCACCCTTCCGCTGCAGAACCACTCCACGCGAATGCAAACACAGACGGAGAAGCGGGGCAACTGGGCCACAGCTGTGGCGATGTATCGGGAGGAAGGCCTGGGTGCCTTCTACAAAGGCGCGGGTGATCCACAGATTGAGATGTACCAATGGGAGTGGGATAGCCGCTGGTCTTTATTCGATTTCATCTCGATGTCGTCCAAAGACCATGAATTGCTTTTAGATCTTTTAGTCTCTGAATGGCAGGTACATGCTTTGTGATGTAAATAGCTGCAGTGGCGAAAGTGGTGAAAGCACGATGAAAGGTTCGTGAAAGGTCCACAAAATAACCCTACAAGATAGTTGTCATGTTGTGGAATTCGTTTATTCTGGGCAGGGCAGCATCCATTGGCACTGACTGCGCCTTTTTGAGGACAGAAATGAATCAGCCTAGGCAATCTGACCAGAGCCTGTATAGCGTCACACTGCCAGGCGCCAAAACCACAACAGAGACGCCCAAAATGTGCTCCATAGCTCTTGAACTGCTCTGCAAACCCTCCTCTTGTTTGCCACCAAATTTCCAACCATGAATACCTGCAATTATCAAGCTTCCCAGCAATGGAATAAGTAATTTTGGTGGAAAACCTCAAACCAAAATCCGACCCGAAAACCGTTCACATGCAAACCATCTCAGTCCGTTGGGAGGTGCAAGGGAGCGAAAGGCGGACGAATGCGGGGCAAAAGAACGGTTTTTCAGGAACCTTAACTTGGGACCAACCACGGTGTCATGCAACCAGTGTTATGAGTAAACAGGAGGGTCCAAGATCCCAAACCCTGCAGGCCTGCTGCCCTGCTTGTTGTTGTCATTAAATGCCACCATCCAAGACACCATCTTCGAGGGGATCAAAGATAGCTGGCTGAAGCGGCAGAATCTGTCTGCTGCTGCGAAAGCTGGAGTGGATCTGGCCAACATGAAACTGCGAGAAGTTCAGGCCCTGGGGCTGGGGATTGTAGGGCACAAGGGAAGGGAAGGATGCTTCGTCAGCAAATGGAAAGGTCTATGTCCAGAGGCATTTGAGCTGGTGGAGCGACATTTCATGGACATGTGTCGTAACTATAGTCAAACAGTTGGGTGCCATGAGGGTGCCTCCTTAAATCAATACTTTCCCTGTGATCATTTTTGGTGGATTGGGTAGCACGATGGCATAGAAAACACCCGTTTGGCCAACGCCACAACATGCTCCACAACGGTTGCTTCTGCCTCGGCTGCTGGGGATGGGTCAAGACTCAAAAGCCGTGGGTTGACATCACAGTTGGACCAGTTTGGTCACCATGTGAACAGCCAGGAGTGCCGGTTTACCCTGAGGGGCAAAAATGGTGTAGATCTTCGCTGGTTGCTTCCATCAACCATTTTGACCCCCATGGCCATCTCCCGCCAGGTGGGTCTCACGGCTGGACAAGCGTTTTGGCTGGGCCTCATCAGCAAGTTGATCGCCTCCACCATTTGCTATCCGCTGACACGGATCAAGCAGATGTGCCAAGCCCAAACGAAGCGATCCAAGTTGCGGAGGGCCGGGGAGGACCCCAACGCATCTGATGGAAAGCCTTTGAGCATGTGGGAGATGTCTGTGAAGGTGCCAGCTGGGCTGAAATCACATCTTTTTGTGTGCACTTTTTCCATGGCTTTTTTTTCGGGGGAGTGGCGAAGCCTCCAATTTGCTGCGGACTTCTGATTATTGACCGAGAACGGTGTATGGCTTTGGCTTGGACTCGGTTTCAGAGTTTAGGTATGAGTCATTCTGGCAGTAGATAGACCGTACATTTTGGGTTTTCAACACCGTATTCATTGCCCCTTGTCCTGGGAATCATAGCTATCGTCAGCAAAAGACCAACATGACAAAGTGGGTTGTCACATCTTTTTTCCAATCTTTTCCATTGCGGTTCCCTTTCCCCGATCTTTTTCCATCTCTCCCGCATTATCAGTTCGTACTTTGGAGCCCAGCTGAGCAGAATCTCTCGTAGCCAGTGACGGCAGGGAGGCTTTACAATCCTTATCGGTCAGCCTTACTAAGAAGCTATGATTCTTATTGTCAAATAGCTCTAGTTTGTTAGTCATTATGGTTTTGCAACCTCAAAGAAAATTGACCAAGCGAACAAGCAATCATTGTTCACCATCATCAATCGCCATGAATTCATCACTAGCCTCAACCTCGACCTCCCCAATCTTCCCTAACCAACCTTCCTTGACCTCAACTTCAACCGTTAGCTTAAGCTCAACCAACTAACCTGAACCTTAATTAGTAGTTGTTCAACTCCATTACTATTGGCTATCATATGCCATCACCCCTATTTGTTAAGCAATAAAACCGAGTACAGCCCTATAACAACCGAATAAAAACTCTTTCAAAACTTGAAGAATATGACTTCTTCTCACCCTCAAGAAGTTCCATTTCGCCTCCAGTGCCTTCCCTCTGTGCCTTTGGAGGTCTGGGCTTCGGACGGTTGGAACGGCTTCGTCTACGGCATCGAAGGCCAGGTCTTCAATGCGTCGCTGAAGGCCGCGCTGCACCGCTCCGCGAAGGAACGGATCCAGGCGCCGGAGCGGCCCAGGGTGCTGAAGCTGGTGGAGGGATCCGGGGGAAGCAACTGGTTGGGTCAGATCCAAGGACAACTTCAGGGAGAAGGAGATGATTGCTGGTTGGTGACAACTTTTTTTTAAAAGTTTGGGCTTCTTGTGCTTATTGAGGCTGGGTAGATTGCGGTTGGGCCCGCGAGACAGAGATTCCAAGCCAAAATCAATCCAGCCGAGATGTGGACTCACCCCTGCTACCATTGTCTGTCAGCTGGTTCGTCCACCTCCATGAGTCACAAGGATTACTCTTGCAAGTGCCTGGTACTAGAACAGCTTTAATGATCATTCTTGACCGCAATGTACCACTAGGAATGAAAATTATTGACCACTATGAAGCGCATGATTCTCAACCATTATGTACAAACTGCTAGTAATGACTGTCAACCACTATTAGTCGCTAGTATTTTTCTTCCCTGGATTCTCCCTGTGTAACAGCTCCTTGGCACGAGGTGATGCTGTTCTTCCTGCTGTTCCCTCAGCGTTTCCGGAAGATGCGTGCGATGGCCCTGGCACAAGCCCAGAGTTGATCCTCGGGAGAGCCACAAAACACCGTGCAGATGGCACAGGGTATGGTATGGATATGGCATGGTATGACCAATTGGGTGTATAGCGTGCCGATGGGGTATGCAACAATTATATTCCATCCACGATGACGATGACGATGACGATGAGGATGAGGATGACGATGATGATGAGGATGATGATGATGATGATGGTGATGATGATGATGATGATGATGATGGTGATGGTGGTGGTGATGATGATGATGGTGATGATGGTGATGATGATGATGATGATGATGATGATGATGATGATGATGATGATGCTGATGCTGGTGGTGGTGGTGATGATGATGATGGTGATGATGGTGATGATGATGATGATGATGATGATGATGACGATGATGATGATGCTGATGCTGGTGCTGGTGGTGGTGATGATGACGCGGACCCCGACAACGACATACCCCATCGTTTGATTCTGCAGTGGGATGGGTCGACATTTTTGAGGCCAAACTATGGGAACATCATGGAACATCCAAGTTTAAGCAATGGATGCTGGATGACGGGGTGAGGGAATCTCGGCGCCTATCAAACCTATAGAAAATGGGTCTTTTCTTCACTTTGGGGCCAGTTTTCTTTGTCGATGTTTCCGCAACTTGTCACTTGTCATGGTTTTACTTTGGTTATCCGTCGGTGGTTGTTGGTCTATGCCGGGTTCGGGGTACCAAATTCATAGATCGACAGTAATGTTCGGGCTCAAAATGTCGGTTCAATGAAGTCAGCACAATTGACAGGTTCTGAATGAAACAGCGGACCATCCAAAGTTGTTGCACCGTCATTGCATTTTTTGTCCATTCTCAATCCAATTTGCTTAGATGCGCATTTGTTGAGTCAGCATACCCGTGAACACATACAGCTACAACCACACCCAGAAGGGACTTTTTGAATTTGCAGCTTCTAGGCTTGGGGTAAACTATCAAAACTCATTGCTACAGCTGAAATTGCTGCCTTAACGGCCATCGCTGCGGTGCCGCCATGCCGCCCAAAAACGCACAGGCCAGGAGCACCCACCTGCCACCTGCCATTGATCCATTACCTTGCTGGAAACTAACATGGACCCTCCCAGGTGGTTGGAAGATTTTGCTAAGATCATTTTACGTGTCTCTTCAGCCTTTGTTGTGGAACTCCGTGTCGTTCTGCCTGGAGAAACGACGGGTGTGTGACTCGGCGCAGGCAAAGAAAGCCTCTGGGAAGAGCAAGGCAGCGACACAGTGGGACCGTGCCACACCCCGCAATTTTTTTCCCAATGATGGGGTGGCTTCCAACCGTGCTGTTTGTGCCAGGCGGCCGCCAAACGGCCAGTAGAGAAGGCATGGAAGTCGTCTGCAGTTGGGTGATTTGGGAGCACCCAAGAGCGGCCATGGAGAATTCAAAAAGCACTCTTCCGCTTGGCAGTTTCACGGACTCCTGTTGTTCATGAGCGAAAGAAGCCAACCAATTACTGGGAACTAGTATCCACTCTGGATTCTTAAAAAGACACTTGTTATCTTGACAACTACTAGCAACTGAGCTCATTTTGCTATTGGAAGCCAGGGCGGCGTGTGTCTCACCAGTTGCGCGTGGCCAGGAACCCGAATCGAGCCCGTAAGGAGCTCAGTCTGCGTCAGCATGGCCCTTGGATGAGAAGGTTGTGCTTCAATGAATGGTTCAGAGTGGTTGATCATGCTTAGTAACGGCTCATTGTGGTTAATGTGGTTATTTGTGCTCCCTTTTGAACAGAGAAGCTGCAGATTTTTTTGGGTCCGGATCTGTGCTCTGTGCCGGGGCAGTTTGCTGTCCGTGTGTTGGTATTTTTTTTGCTGCAATTCCTTCTGCCGCGAATCAAACATTTTCCAGCGTACGAATTCCAGAGACGAAATGAACTTGAAGGCTGTTCAAGCTTGTTGAAGGTCGTTGAAGGTTGTCCCTTTTTTTATTATGAGCCAACCAATTTTGCAGGCCCTTGATTTGTCACCAAGTCCAAGCAACTCAATGCGCATTCGCAAGGCGACGCGTGAGCAGCCGCACAGCAGAGGAGTCCCAGGTGGGACCCAAGTTTGGAGCTAACCAGGTGGCACAAACACCCCAAGTGACTATGATCCAAAATTTACCCTCTAGTAAACTAACAAAGCTGGCTGGAAAATCTACAACCATGGATGATTTCCCAGGGTTTTCCTGCCAAAATGGTGGATTTTCCATTGCCACGTTAGTTTACCGGAGGGCAAGTATAATTAAAGACAATGGTTGGTGGTTTCAAAGGCTTTCGGTTTTCAAATGTTTTTTGGGCATGGTGGCTACAAGTGTTGATTGATCAATCATGGAAATATCATGAATTTGGGATTTGCGCATGTTTTTCGTACAAAGAAAAGCGGCACGTAAATTCATATCTCAACATGCTAGGATGAACCACCCAAATCCGGGCATATGACCAGCCGGTCCTAGGCAATTAGCGAACCATTGGGTGTATGCTGGAGAGAACCTCACGGTAACCACAACGCATCTGCACAAAACAGCAGAGATCAACACAACAGTTGTCCATCTCTCTCAATACCGAGCAACACGTGTACTCCTGTCGAGGATTTGGTTTTCCAGGGGCGAAATTTCTTTCGAAACGCCGGTTTGTATCATTTAGATACATACATGTACATCTTTGCATCTAGACAAACATATGCATCTTTCATAGACAGATTTACAACTATATAATTTGCAACTATACCTCCAATTTTCATATACATCTCTGCAACTGTAGATGTATACGAAGACCTTTTTTATTTATACTATGATGTATACTATAGATGTATACAGATATCATCCACCACTGCGCCATCTCTTCACTGCGTCCAAGGAGTCTCCTCATGTCTCCACGACGGCCTCACCCAGCCCTTCCCGACAGCTAGTCTTGAAGGGATCTCCTGCGAGGTGCGCTGGCCAAGTGGGGCTGGTTGGCACCCCCGGTGACTGATCCAAGTCATGGAAAGCCTCGGAAAGTCATGGGAAGTTCCCAGTTGGCAGTGGAAAATCTGGATGTTTTTGATAGGAAAGCTATGGAAAACCTGGCACATCAGCTTCAAATGTTGGATTTTCCAGCCATCAACCATCAATTCTGGTGGTGAAGTGGTAACGATGATTAGTGTAAGCTGTTGTGAACTCCTTACAAGTGGTTTGTGGTTTGACATTTTTTGTTTTCCGCATATGGCTCCTTAAAGGTTGGGTATGGCATATGGTCATTTGGTTGATAGTTGTAGCAAGCATTAAGGTTTGACTTATTTTATTGTGGAATAAATGCCTGGTGGAATGCAGCGCATATTCACCATGGTTCATGTGGTTGTACCATGGTCATAGAACGTACCATTGGCTTCTTTGGTCCTTTGCCATGGTATGCAACCATCAGGGAATCTGGTTCCTGTATGTGCCCTTACGCAAAACAATTTTTGCGATTACCGCACCCCAATAGCTCGTTGATTGTTTTGCCGAGGGCTACGCCAGCTGTTTGCCAGATGATTGTAGACCACTAGATCGTTATCGCTGACAGGGAAATCTCTTGTCTTGCCGTACGATGTAACAAAGGCATATGAGGAATGATGACCATCTACCCACTTGCCCTAAGTGAATTCCTGACATGGCTCCCCAAGTTATGGTCAAGCCATGGTGAATTAGGATAATGCGATAGCCCAGTTTATGGAGACCCTAGACCCATCCAGAGCAAAATCTTGGAACATCCTGGGGTCACGAGCTGATGGATCTTGGGTTGATAACAGCTGGTCGAACATTCGATGAAAGCCATGGTTGAAGACCGGAAACTGGCTGATTGCGTCTGTCAAGGTGTTGCGGGCGGCGAGTACCCAGCAAAACGGCCGATCTCACGAGACATCAGGCTATCCAGATATTTTCAACCCTTGACCATGGACATGGGCTGTCATATCCAAATGTTTGAACCATTGCTATCAGTTCATTGAACCTATCAAAAAGTTGCATGAGAAAACTATAAATGAATCATAGTGAATGATAGCTTACCAACGACTTCAACCATATCAACAGTGCAACTGATCAGCTCTCCAAGTGGGGCATCACAAACTCCTCAGCTGCTGAGGTTGTCAGTGGACTTCAGAGCGAATTCAGCTGGGGCACCTGCCGGGCTGGACCACCTGTCAGCTGAGGGGAGCAGTGAAATATGGGAGAGCAGCAACCAGCCATGTCAGCCATGGTTTGTTCATTCATGGATCTATATCATTGATGGATATTTATGGATATTTTCTTTAGTGGATTGTCTAGTCGATCAGCCATTGATGGTTGACAACAATCGACAAATTCTTGTTGGAACTATTGTGTTTCATGGAGCTGTTGTCACCTTTGGAGCGAATCTTTCAAACCTTTTTTCTTGCTAGCCACAAGCATGCAAGCATTTCTTCCGTTCTTATGAGAATACAATTGTGATCAACAAGATTAGAACCACTTCATACCAGGTAGCCTAGGGAGTTTGGTAGCCACAAGGAGCTATGCACACTTTCAAGTACACCCCAGTGACAGACACGGGTTCAGCCGAGGCTCCTGATTGAACCGACATATTGTTCTGTTTGGTGGTTTCCAACATGTTTATTTCAACCATACTTTGGCATGATTACCCAGTCGAACCACCAGGCAGGCTTCTTCGTTTTTCAACCAGCAAAAACAGCTGCGATGTTTTGCTGAAACGTCCAATCCTCTTTGGATGGGGGTCAAACCACCAGCCACTCAGTGTCGCTTTTTGCAGCTCCATGTTCCACCGTCCAGTCCCTTCTCTTAGCGTCTCAGATGCTTGAAAGCCAACTGGGGACTGTGGAAACTAGCACAGACTTGAAGTGCCTACTGCCACCGGGAAGTTGCCCAAATCGCTGGGCTTGCAAAATCAAAAGGGATCACTTGAGAAGAGTTCTCATCTACGCTGATTATATTAAACCAACAACTAAGCATGATTGGACCCTATAACTGACCTCCATTGCCGCGATCATGAGTCATCATATCTCATTATGAGCTTTTCTTATTTACCGTTCTTCTCACTTAGTAATAGGTCGGTAGTAATGACACTTAACACTACTATTTCAAAATCGTCGCGACCACTTGAAGCGCTATTCTTGCTTAATCATTCTCACCATGATATTCTCAACCATTATAGTGTGTATCATTATCATTTCAGACTATTAGATATTGCCATTATCATTTTATATTATATATCATTCATCATTTGTCATTTACTATCACCGTTTCTATCATGAAGTCCATCATTATTGACTCTTAGATATATCGTCATGTATATTGTATGCATATATACATATCATATCAAATAAACTATCTTTATCATTATTGTTATTCTTATTATTGTTACATCTAATCATTACTTTTAATTCATTCGGTGTTAAAAAGTAAAAATATGTACATCTCTTTATATACATAGATATTTATGCATGTAGTTGTGCATATATCGTTTTTCTTAACGATCACCTCTTGCTGTCGTTTGCTCAGCTGCCTTAGGGCGGTCAGAGCAGCCTGGAGGAAGGCGCGGTGCCAAGCTCCAGTGGGATCCCATTTCATCCATTTCTGGGAGAGTTGGTTACTAACCTCATTTTAAAGACTCCATTTCTGGTATGATCATTTCTGGCATCCCATTTCTCGGACGAGATGTTGATGAATGGTTTAATGGTCATGATCGACTATTGAGGTTGATCAATTCACCAATGATGTTGATATTTTTGTATTGACTTTATGGATGGGTGGTTGCTGACCCGACATAACTGGCTGTAGAATCTGTCACCTTTGCTGGGTACATACGCCACCTTCTTCGCTACAGCCTGACCCAAGAACCAGGTTAAGCAGGTTTAGGGTAGCTCGGCATCGTAGGGACCTTGCTGCTGGATGGATGTTGGCAGGTTTGGTGCGGCTGCGCAGGAACAGCCAGCTTTGCAACTTGCCGAAAAGCTGCGCATCATCATCATCATCATCATCATCATCATCATCATCATCATCATCATCATCATCATCATCTGCAGCATCATCATCATCAGCATCATCATCATCATCATCATCATCATCATCTTCATCATCATCATCATCATCATCATCATCATCATCATCATCATGATGGTCAGCTTCATCGTCATTGCAGTCTTCATGCATGACTCTTGAGTTGTTGACTATATTCCCATTGCTACTGGTTTTTTGTTGGTGAATCTAAGTTGTCCAACCGACCTTATCGTTAAATTGAAGCTGGTGGGTGCTTGTCTTCTGCCCTTGGGAAGCCGAACACGCTCTGTTTGTTGCAACTAGCTGTGGGACATCGCGCACATCAACACATGCGACTAGTGAATTGAATGTTCATGTTTGAGGGGTGATGGAGCCATGAACCAATGATCAATCAACCGTCATAAATCACTACTAAGGACCAATCCAGTATGATCATCAACAAATATGGTCAACAACTATGAACCATTGTACAAACCATCATCAATCATCGTCAATCATGATGGTTGAGTGGTGATCGAACCATGAACCAATGATTAATTAGCCATCATAAATCACTAGTAACAACCAAGCCCAACAACCATTCTGTCTTATAAATTCCCTGGATGGCAATCGAGGTGATGTGAACATCACCTCGGGCTTCGGAAAGATTCCAGCTCACCGAGCAGTGCGCCGTGGAGCTGCGCCATGCTTGGGTCATTGACACCCTAAACTTCCAAGGGTCCTCAGAATGCGCATGGATTGAAACAAAATCCAAGTGCATAAATCTTTATCTTGGTTGGAGTTTGTGCTGCAGAAAATGTTTTTAGGTCCTCCGAAAGCCAGAAAGTGCATGGAAAAAGGGCACTTCGATCAATTCTGCCAAGTGATTCAACTGATTCAACTGTTCCAACTGATACAACTGATTGAACAGTTTGGCAGCTGATCCAACTTCTCTTTTTCGCAACTGCCAATTGCAACTTCTGGCTCCAGCCACAGCTGCAGCGCCCCTTGCAACCGCACGCCGCAAAGATGGTGGAGGGCGATGGGTGTCATCGCATCGCCGCTGAGCATCGGAAACAGCTGGTGGGCCGAAAGATGCAGGCGGCACTGGATCCATTTGGGTGTGAGGACTCTTGAGTCTTAAACTATGATTGATATAAAATTTACGTTTATATGCTCAGTATATATAACTGACATACGATTGCTAGGCATTAAGCTCTCAATTCACAGGATTGATATAAATTTATGACTGATATAGGATCATTGAAATCATGCGTGCTGTAAAAATATGCATAGAGATATAATTACTATAGAGATGTGGATGGTTTCGTTTCACAAGACTGTTTGGCTTTGCATAGTTCTCCTAGGTCCTTCGGATCACAAAGCTCTAGCCCCAAGCGAGCTGATGTCAAGAGCTCCTTCGGCAGGCGAAATCGCCCAATGGCAAGTTCAAAGCTGGAGCTCAGGCCATTATGAAGTGTGGTGGAGTGCTTTCCAGGATCGAAGTGCACGGCAAGAACATGTTCTACTTCTTCGGCACTGGCAGCAAGGTGGTGGTGGTTCATGTTCATTTTGGCCTCGCAGGACTGGGGTATTCTGGGCTTGATCGGTATGTCGTACCTGGCTGGCCCATCATTATGACCCAAAATGATGCTTGGTTTTTGAGGCATAGCCTGCTGCACAGACTTTTGCATACTGAAGCAGCAAGTATTAGATGGCACAGCTGTGTCTTTGATAGCCCAAACATGGTAATCTTTTTCGACAAAGACACCAATTTCAGGTGAGTACTCTGTTGTCAGGACAACAAAGTATCAACCATTATACCTGACTGAATGCACTGCTTAACTGGGAGGGAATTTCAGAGTTGACCAAGTGGACAACTTAGTTTGATTGTGTTATCTATGAGTCAACTAGTCACTAGTTGAAAGCTGCCTAGCAACCCCGGTTGACTATAGCTTCAACATATTCATCACGAGTCCAGGTATGTCATGGTCACTGGGTTTGAATTTCCACTAAGCCTTGTCAACCACTACTTAACCACGATTCAACCCCTGATTTTATCATCAACCAAGCCAGTGAGTCAACTTTTTCAGGAGCCTTTGCCGTGTACAAGGGCGAAGAGCCTGACACGACCGGCAACATCCGGTTGCGCTTGGCCACCACAGATAGCTCCGGGCCGCCACTGGTAGCACACCTGTCGGCCATGGTGGTGAAACATGGTGCCTTGGAAAATGGGGCAACGGCCAGGAGAAAAAAAACGCTGTTGGTTGTCGAATCTAAGTGTTTCTATTGTTGCTATTGTCTTTACTACTTTTTGGGCTAAGGATGACTATCATTGTCATTGCCCTTTTGTTGTTCTTGTCGTGGTTGCCTGTCAGCCTATCCGGTATCAGTTAGGGATGATTATCACAGATGACCTGGCAATGCATTGGCCAGGGCTAGCATCCTTTCTTGAACCCGCTCAAGTACAGAATCATCGAATAGTCTACACAAACAGATGGGCGACACAGAAGTAGCAAACAATAGCTTGAGAACTTGAGAACTGCAAGATGTATATCGCGGGAGAATCTACTCAGTACAGCCGATTCTTGCCTTTGCCATGACATGCTTTTAGAGTCATAACATCTATTCGATGGGTAGAAGCCACTTTCCAAAGCATGCCACTGAGCAGTTGCAAAATCCACCTGGTATCCAGATGCTTGCCTGTTATAGCTGGGAATTATTGATGGATGAAAGTAAGATTCTCATTGCTGTCCCGCATGATGCCAGGGCTCTTGGCCACATAAGTATCACCCCCTATATCTGTCACCATGATGGCTTTGAACCATATCCACATGGCAGTTTCGTTGTTGATTGCTGGTTGCCGAGTCTGTTGGGTGCTGGTTTGAAGTTAGACCCATTCCCAGCTGCTTGCAACTGTTTTTTTGGGTTGATGGTCGCTGCTTGCTGGTTGGAAGGGTTGCCTTGGTTGCTGGTGGCTGGCTCTTTGAGGTCCCAGTACCATGTACGACACATTGGTCGCCAAGTTGGGAGCGGATCCTCTGCGGGAAGATGCCACTCCGGATGCGTTGTCGCTGGGCTGGTGAAGACTTCCATGGCAGAATGATGTGGCGACCAGGGTCACCAACCAGCCCAGGTGTATGGATGGATCGTTGATGCATCCCAACGGTGTTGGTTCGCTACGAGTGGAACATGGTTCAATTCAGTGCAAAAATCTTTGGGTACAATTTTGCAGGATAGATAGATGGATAGATAGATAGATAGATAGATGGGTAGGTAGGTAGGGAGATAGGTAGATATATGTTGATATATGTTGATATACATCTGTATATCCACCCATGTGCTTGAGCACCCTTCCATCTGTTCGGCCGTGCCATTCTTTGAGGCTCAAGGCCTGTAGCTCCTCCAAACCCATCGGGACAGTCCTGGTGGACCAATCGGTGTGCGCGGGCATCGGCAACATCTACCGCACGGAGATCCTCTATGAGGTCAGGATGGGTGGTGGGGATGGGGATGGGTGGCTGGGGTGGTGGCAGGAATGGTGGCATCCTGTGTGCCACATGTGGTGATGGGCCGTGACCAGAACCAAGAACGTGTAGTAGTTCATGTCCTAACAATTCGGGTTTTTTGGCTGATTGATGGGGGTTTGGTTGATTGATGGCATTGGTTCACAGCCATCCGTATAAGGTATCCACAGCCACATGGCAACGCGCAGGCAGGCCATTCCAACAGTTGTTCATCCCCAGCAGAAACAGTGCCAGTTGCCTCGAGGGCCATCAAAATCACCTCCCGCCCCGGTGGTTTGTCCAGGCCCAAATCCATCCCAAGCAACCTGCCAACACGCTGACGGAGCCGGAGATCGTGAAGTTGTGGAACGTGGCGGTGAAGCAAATGCAAGCAGGATACAAAACTGGATCCATTTGGGGCAGCAAAAATGGCTCCTTCTGCTATGGCAAGAAGACCTCTGCAGCTGGGGGGAAGGTGGGATGCTGCGAAATCTGTAGGGATTGTTGCTTGCGTTGCTGATTTTGAGATTTCTGATTTGCTGTTGCTGCTGATTGTGATTTTGCTGCTGGTCATTCTTGGTGGAAGCCGACATCGGAGTCTCAACATGACCAGTATATCTTTGAGTTTCCTAGGATGTTGTCACTCTTTTTCAATGGATGTACCTATGCCAAATATGAGCCAGAACTGGATAATAAACATGCCAACCAGGGTACATATGTAGATTTTGAAGATGGTGAACATCTGGTTCATACGGGGCCAATCGCCCTATAGCCAATGTCAATTCATTCAAGAAAAGGAGCATGAAACCACCAACCATCGCCATTGCTGGTCATCGCCATGGCCATGACCAGGTGAAGCAGTTCAACATGGGCGGGCGATCGGTTTACGCCTGCAGCAAGCGCCAGCAGTTGGATGCCAAGCGCGCGGTGAGCTCCAGCAAGCTGCGGCGCACTGGCACCAAGCATCTGGA
Source organism: Symbiodinium kawagutii (assembly GCA_009767595.1). Taxonomy (NCBI): domain Eukaryota; class Dinophyceae; order Suessiales; family Symbiodiniaceae; genus Symbiodinium; species Symbiodinium kawagutii. The sequence goes on along the minus strand of VSDK01007512.1, from coordinate 259,688 downwards.
TGACATGGTGCCAGCCGTCCAGGCGAGATGACATCCCAACTTGGACTCGTTGTACTGTTGTTGTTGTTGTTGTTGTTGTTGTTGTTGTTGTTGTTGTTGTTGTTGTTGGTCAACAAACCCAAGGGCCCAAGAGCATTGTGTTCCTTTTTTCGGACCTGTTTCATTTCCAAATTTCGCTTGGCGCTGACAGATGGTGGGCCCACTGCAGGCTGAGAACAAAAAGCGAAAGACCGGCGAAGGTCTGGCGGTTCAACACGTTGCGCTGAAAGATGATGCAACAAGGCCCGGTGGCTCTTGGTAAGTTCTTGGGAAGTTCTTGGGCCAAGATGATGACATCACCGTCCATCCCCATCATTCACATGATGTGCAAGTGTTCCACTAGAGGAGTCAGTCACTAGTGACTAGTGATTCGCGATGGTGATGACGACGACGATGATGATGATGATGATGATGATGATGATGATGATGATGATGTTGATGGCATATGATGGCTGTTTTTATTGCTATGCATGCATATAGAATCATCAGCATATTACCGCCATGTTATAAGATACATGACACTACCAACTACCAGTACAAGTATCAATGATCAAATCTTAGTGTTAATACTATCCCAACGAATCAATGTAAACAATATTGTTGCCCTCACAATGCTATCCCATAGCCTTGTTATGAAAGATCAACTACTATAGCTTTGATTTTTCAATCACCATCAACCATTATCAACCATTAGTTGACGAGCATTAGCCATTATTGATATCGGTTAACCATTATCAAACACAACCATTACACTCTATACCCGGTGCATGAGGGCATCATCCTTGCCCCGCTTTGGTTAACCATTAACCACCATTGTTATCCAAATCACAAACTATTGGCCAGTATTAAGAATTTTAAACCACAAGGAACCACTATCAACTATTACCAACCATAATGAACAATTAACATTAGCATTATGAACCACTATCAACCCTCCTTAACCATCAACATGAGCAGCTGGGTGAACACCACGATTCCCCTTCCTTGCCCCGCTCCAGGGCTGCTGCGCTGGCAGCCAAGAAACGGCCCGCTGCGAGGGCCAAACGATAGAAACTCGGGGGGCACCGGTGTGGCGCGGGGATCAACGAGTGGTGGCGGTGGGGTTCACCTTGGTTAAAGGTGGGTAGTGGTGATGGCTAACAGCGGTTAGTTATGGCTAGTGATGGCCAAAGGTTGGTAGTTGTGATGGCTAAGAGTGGTTGATGATGGCCACCTGAGGATGGTTCGGTTAATGGTAGTCAATGCATGATTAATTATGTTTGCTGTTTTTTGGTCGATGACAAGGGTTAAGAACCGATCATGACCACCATCAATTGGAGGTCCCGCTAGACCAGCTCAATGACACCAGCTCAATTGTGGGATGTATATGACTTTACTGGCGGCATCAACCCTGTTGGGGTATCAGCCACTGGGGGCATGTGGGACCCCGAATGACATGTTTAAGGTCTGGGCGGTCCAGTGTCAGTTGTGGGGACCAGGTCCCATGGTACGGCTCCGTGAAAGAAAGTATTGGACTCATTGATTTGATATTGACTGACATGTTCATCATAGACAAGGCATAGAACCAACAGCAACAACAAGAAGGTCTAAGCGTGACCCATATGAGTCAGAGCGATTTGTATGAACTTGGAAGCACAAAAACTGGTCATTTCCAAGTGGAGCACCAACTGATTTGCAGCTTCGCAGACAGTCTTGTCCCACAGACACTTGGGCAACTTACTTTCGTTTGCCTACGCTAGGGATCAGAGCAAGGGGGATTTATGCGAACGAAGTGCCCGGTAATGATATGGTTGGGAGCAGGGTATGTCACATCCATAGAGAGAGAGAGAGAGAGCGTACCTCCAGACACTGGCCGAAGGGGACCCCTTTCTTGTAGGATCCCCAAGGGTTTTGAATCTGCGGCACTCAGTTGGTTGTATAGGAGCACCAGTCATTAATCATAACAGGAGGGAACTCAACATGAAGAGGGTCATTGCTGTGCAGCTATTGCTGCGGTTCAGATTGTTGATGAAGCAACTAGCTAGAGTTTGTTGATGTTGGTTGTACTGCTTGGTACGTAGGAAATTGGCTGTTCAAGGGCTTTACCCTCATGTACAGTGTATTCTTTTGAACAAGGTCGGACAATCAATCGTTGCTCGGATCCGGTCTGTTGCATCCTGTGGACACTCATGCATGTAACCTCTGAAAAATCTCAGGTGGGGGGGTGTCCCATGTCCAGGAATTCCGAGCTCCACAGCATCAGATGTTCGATCTGCACTCAGCATTTGTGGAACTCCCAAATTTTCACGCGTAGAATCTGGTAGATTCTGCGTTAGCCGGAGTTGTTTGTACAGCGTACAGCTCACAATTTTGAAATGTTGAGGCTGATCTCACTTTCCTGACAAAAGGAGCGGCGACTCTTGCTTACTGCAGATCTGAATGTGTACCGAAAGGTGCAGTTGATTTACTATCTCCAATTCGCCAATTTGGTGATGGCCTATTTGGTGTTGGCCAATTTGGTCAATTTGGTCAACAATGGCGGCAGCAATGCGCTGGAAGTTAGGGACGCTGATGAGGTACTAGCGGCTCACTCAGAGGTGTTGGCGCGACAGTTGCAGGAGCTGCAAGTGTGGGCTGAGTATCGGTCAAAGTCGTGTAGTAATCCCAGTATCTATGGTGCTGATCTTTGTGAGGAATGGTTGATCATGGTAATTCACAATGGTTCATGATGGATTACCTTCACAAGAGTGGAGAAACAGCAATAGATATCACTTTTTTCTTCATTTTGAGGGGGCTGATTGGCACTTGAGACATCTTGGGCTTGGCTGTTCGCCTGGGAAGTCCCTCATCGCTCTGCAGGACACTGCTGAGTTGGATCTTCATCAGGCTCGCCACGATTGCTAGGGAGCAGTGGCAGACCCTTGTGGAACGAGATATCAGAAGATCATATGACAACTAGTGATCGCCATGAACTGTCTATAAAATACTTGGTTTACCTCCCTCGTGGACGATCTTGCAGACGATGGTCAGGTTATTTGTTCTTAGTTGGCATTGAGCATCAATGTGAGCTTACTCTTCAGCATCTTTGAGCATGTTTGACAATTTTCATCATCATCATCATCATCATCATCATCATCATCATCATCATCATCGTCCAAAAGTAGTCACAATATTCAACGATTATTCATCATGATCAGCCATACCATACCACAAAACCAGGTTTCACAGCCACTACTCATATAAAAGCCATTCCCAACCATCATAAACCAATCACATGGCTGTTTCTCAAAATAGGGTACCCTCAAATCATCCAAGTCATTAATCATTTATAGCAGTCAACCAACCATTTAGGGGGTTCCCAAACACCTCATATGAAGCACCATGAACCATCACCAACCATCACTCACCAACCATCACCAACCATCACCAACCAATCATGTAAAAACTATTATATACCAACCATCAGCACGCATCATCAACCAATCACAGAATCACCATTACCATCACCAGGAAGGATCTCAGCTTTCAAGGCCAGCCATGAAGCCGTTGACTTGGTCTGGATCTCAGGGCCCTCCCGTGAACGTCGCTCTCGATGGGGGTCGCTCATAGCGGTCACAACTGGTGGGGGTCGAATCAGGGTCTGATCATGGTTCATGGCCATCACGGATCTAGCATAATCAAGCATCATAACCTTGTTCATGGTTTGATGTAGCATCATGAACCATCACAAGCCAGCCGAACCATGGATCGGACCCTATCATCTACTACCATGGTGGGAGCCTATTGATGGTTGCGGTCGAGAATGGTAATGGGTCAATTATGCTAGGAAGAATATTGGCAGATCATGACTGACGGTCAACCTCCAAGCAGTGGATGGTCGTACCAGCTCGTTCAGAGCTCATGGCCATGAGTTGGAGCTTGGATGACCAGTTCTCGGCGAATTCCCTGTGGACCTCCCAATGTTGAGCTGCAATTTTTCACCTGAAATCATTGCGTGAGCCATGGCAAGTCCGGGGGTTGGTGAGTTGAAGATGCGGGAATCATGCGGAAATGATGAAAGATGATCGGTATCCACCAGAAGGTTATGAAATGATTCCGATAATTTCTAATTCTATGCATGATTCCAGTTCTTTTTTTGTGACGCCAGTGAGATCTTGCTTGCACTTCTGATGGCAACCACGAGTAGCATTGATAGTTGGCATCTCATGGATGAGTAAACTCGGTATAGATCGGCAGTTCGAGCGGATTTGACCAGGGTTCTCACAATCGCTTGGTGGATGGGAGAGAGCTGCTTGGAGCCAGGGGTACAAGGTTTACCAGGAGTGGTGTAAGCAAATGGTAGTTATCAAAAAGGCATGTGTAGCCCCAAAACATTCCCGACCTCGTGACAGTTTTGTTATTGTTTTTTCGACCTCCGTCCGTTCACCAGGCAAACGCAGTTGTGGGCGAACTGATCCATGCAGGTATCATCAACTGATTTTAAGTTCGAAGTTTAACAACATCTTCGGATTCTTTTTCTTCGTTTATTGATTTTCTGGTTGTGGAAACCAGGGTGCCATCGTCGTCATTGCTGTTGGGATCGTCACATGAGGTGGTCAAGTTCTGCTATGGGGAGGCGGGCGGGTAGGTTCGGTAGATGTGCGACCATAGGATGCCAGGGCTGGGCTCCCATGAACCCATTGTTTTGGGATGACAGTGGATTGGGTGAGAATTCCTCGGGTGCGACCTCTGACAAGGAAAGGACTTGGACGGAGCGACTCCCAATCCTAGGAGTCAACCACAAGTGGCTGAGTTCCTAGGGGTTAAAAGGACGGGAGTGAATGAATAGGACATCGAAAAGTTGCCACAACATGTTGTTTTTGTTCTCACAAGAACGTTACTTGGTTGCCTATGATTTTGCTATCAAAACTCTCTACCCTGAAACAGGGTACCCAAAATGAACCAACTTGTTCAATCCTGCTGTGGTGTTCACGTGAGATTCGTTTTTTTGGGCTGCCGGGGCTGTTGGATTTGACCAAACACCCAGGTTTGCTCATGTGGGGGCTTGTTCATAAATGGTAGCCTTCCACAGGCCGTGATTGTTTGTAGCCTCTGTGGTGTAAGCAACCGGTGGTGGGCCCGATGGCATCATGTCGACGTGGTAGGTGCAACTTGGGATTCGCTTGCGCTGGAAAAGAGCAATCAAACATGGCCAGTTCCACCGCTACTCAACAACAGTTTTGTCCGATGAACGGATCTCCTAATTCGTGGCTCAACAATTTTTGCCTGCAACTGGGTGTTTGTTTTCCTAATCTTTGGGAGGATTATTGCCCATTGACAACTATTTTCAGAAGGGTTATTTGAAATTATGCTGTATAGTATTTCAGTAGATTGGGTTGCACACATTTGTCACTTTCTCTACATATGCATATTTACATTTATACATATATATATATATATGTATATATATATATATATTAACACAGGGTACAGTTTTACCACAGTTGCATAAACTCGCAAATTGCAGATCCTCAGAGATCTACCGCAGCTGCAGCGGAGGTCAAAGAGAGTGACTTCGCTCCCACGACTTCCAAGGTCCTACCGTTGATCAGACCATGGGTGAAAGGCAAACAAAAATGAACTGAGGATAGATGGATACATAGATAGGATAGGATCGGATAGGATAGATAGAAAGGATAGATGGGTAGGATAGGCTAGATGGATAGATAGATAGGATGGATAGACAGTCATTGGCATAGGATGGATGGGATGGATGGATTGGCTGGACGGATGGAGATATAGGATAGGTGGATGGATAGTCATTGGCATTGCCTTGCCTACATGGACACGCAACTACCTATCCATCTATTCACCTGTGCATTTCCATCAAGATATTTGTGCTACCCTTAAGAGGTGTTGGGTTCGCTCTGTCATGAGGTCTTGCATTTCTTAATACTGGGCCAAACACTAAGTAGCAGAGAGCCACAACAGGTGGATGATTTCGGTGAGCATCGCACTAAGAATCTTCCCAATGTGTTCTCGAATTTCATCAGTGGGCACAACAACAACATACATTTATGTCTCTGTACAAATTCTAGTACTTGGACGTGCAGTTGGGCTTTTTATGTTTGGGATATAATCATGGCCAATAGCCCCTTTTTAGGTGGGTGATAACCCCAGGTTCCCATGGTGACTGTGACCACGTACTTGCGCCTCGCCACAAGGTGAACGAGGAGATCCTGAAGATTGCGTCGGTCGCTGAGACATGTTCTTCAACTGCTCCAACTGTGGACGATTGGATGATGGCGCTTAGCCCCAATGAATGGTGGAAAGCAACGAATGATTCCCTGAAAGCCTTCATGACGAACTATGACGAATAAATCTGCTGTTTCAACTCTGCTGGTACTTAGCTTATCTTAGCTTCGAGCTCTACCGGTGGTTCTAAGCTTCACCGAGTGCCCAGCTCGGTCGGACCTGCGCCGAGGTCCGATTTCGGTCTTCCTGCGCTGTCGGATCTCTGCGCCGCGCGCCTGGCAGCGGAAGCCACCACGGCCAACGTCCGGGACCCGAGGGAAGCGGCGGAGACGCAGAAGGACGAGCTGCGCTTGGACAAAGACTCGATCTCGAAGCGGAAAAAGATTTAGAGAAAATTTGAGAAAATGTCTATGTTAACATACATTTGAGAAAATTTCTCTTAACATTTCTTTAAGCAGAGGATTTGAGGATTATTCTCTGTTCAACTGAGGTTGTTGCAAGCGTGCGACTCTGTGAGGACAGTGCTGTGAGGTCCCAAACCTTGGTTGTTGCGTGGAAGTAACTGGAGATCCGAACCCTCAGCGAATGCTGTAAACTGCGGGTGCTGTGGATCTACCACTGGCGACTGTTGCAGCTATTGGTGAAACACATCGCTCTAGATGCTTTTGAACAGATGTTTTTTTCTAAAAACGTTTGAAAATGGTGCTGCCAAGAAATTTCCTCGGACTCGAGGTTTCACTCAGGTCAAGTCCCTGGTGAGATTTGCAATGAACCGATTGCTTTAAGCAAGGTAGATCCGTCAAGCACTTGGGTAACTGAACCAGCCCATCACAGCTGGTGTCTACCAGCTGATTGTTGTCATTACCATCTCCCTACTTCCCAAGCATTCATAAACCATCATTCACCTGGGTGATGAGTGTTGCTATTGCCATCCATTGCCCAGCTGTTAGGCATTACGAGACGTTGATCCTTCCTTACTGCTGCCACTTGCCATCAACAACTTGCGGCGTCTGCAGGACTTTGGACTGCCAAGACTTCGAACAGCCTTGGTCAAGGGTATCGTTGAGGACATCAGCAGTGAAGTCACCATGCTGTCATAACCCAGGAGCTACCAAGCAGGAGCTCCCTCTTCCACAGCTCCTTCTTGGGACATCGATATGTTGTGGGAGTGGTGATATCCAGTGTTGCTTTTGCTGTATCCATGAACCGCATCTATAGATCGACCTGATGGTAGGTGTTGGGACAGCCCTCTATGATTGTTGACTTTTGCACCTGCGCTCCGCCACCACCCAGTCAAAACTGCACTTGTTGGGATTTGACCCGACCGGCAGCAGCTATCCACCCGAAAACGGTGATCTCAAGTGGGAAATGGCAAGGGCGAACCCACCGAGCTACCGTATGGCATTCTATGCCTATAAATCATTGATATTGGAGATGGCAATCCACTGGTCAATATATGCCGATACTTAGGTTATGACAACCATTGTAGGGAATGGCATTGGAGCAAATCTTGGCCATGGCTCAGGTGCGATTCGCAATGCGCCCTGATACGCGCATGACCCCCTGTCATCCGAAGGGCCAGACTAAACTATCTGGCTGTTGGCCTGTTCACCAATATTCACAGCACATCCAGTTTTTGGTTAGTGATCCACAGAATTCCAAGGTATCTAGCCGTTGTCATCCCGTTTTTTGTTAGTTCACCGGTTCGACATCCCGGTTGGCTCCCTGCTGGTCTCGCAAGCTCATGGGCAGCCCTTGTTTCATAAACCCTGGTCCCAGCGACAATGTAGTCATCCTGTGGTATTCTCCAAGTATCTTGGTTGAATTCCACGTTTGAAATTTTCCTAGTATCTCCATCGTACTTTCCACTGCACTTTCCCATAATATTTACTAAGTGTCTTTTTCCATCAACCGATTTCCTTTCCACTTTCCAAGAAACATACTTTTTCAGGAAAATATGTCTTTGTTTCTATGCTAATCAATTGATAGTAAGTTGTTTGAAGACTGTTTCATCTAAGTTTACTATGTTTCTATTGTTTCATCTATTGTTTCTTCATGTTTTCAGGTCTCTAAGTCTTCGATGTATGCGGCGCTCCCTTGCGGTGTCGCAGCTTCAGGACCCGTTGGCGCTCGATGCGGTTGCCAAGGATCCGGTGACGTGTGACCGTCATGTGACCGGGATCTGTGGCACAGCTGATCTTCACTTCTGTGGGGTAAGCTGTTGAATCCTTGAATCTTTGATCAGTTGGATGAGTTGGATGAGTTTGATTTTTTTAAAGAGTTGTCATGGACCTGTACCATGGAGACCTGTGAGGCCACTAGGTCAGCTGTTGCATCGATCCTCACAGGGGCCAAACCTGTGAGGTGCACAACTCCTGTGGAATTCATCTCTTGGACTTGCCAGGTTGAGTCATCCAGCCCTCATGCGCGAGCTGCTGGCGTACATTGCATCCAAGGTGGGGCTTGTTTCAGCGGCTGGAGCTGTCACCGAGGTTGGGGAGCTCACCAATCTCAAGGGACTGTGTGGGCTCAGGTCTGTGAATCACCGGATGATGTTGGGGTGATCCTGGTATTTAGACGTATTTGGGGATTTGGCTTCTGAAGTGAAACCTGCAAGTACTCAATGTCTAACACCTCATCACCTCATGCCAAATACTTATCCAATGATTATGATTGTCCTGCATATATGTCATAGCAAATCTTCATATAGATTTTGATCGATTCCGAACCACCAACGTTTGAATTGAACTTTTTGTTTGCTAAGTTCATGCGGCATCAAGTACTATCCAAGAACGCCTTTCAGGCACAACCTCAACCGATTGGCTTCTGCGTTTTGTCATAGACTTCTTCATGATTGAAATCACTTCTTCATGCCCAACTCTGCCATCGATTTTATTTCGAATACTCGCAAAGATTGCCCGTATTTTCCGGAAATAGGATGAACTATTTGAATATTGATAATTATTCCACTAAAACACTATTCAAAACAAGTTTAAAAAACACTAATCCAAAAGTTATTGTTTTTCGCAATCTTTAAAGGATTCCCCGATATCATTGAAGCAGCTGCAGAAGGTTCTTCAGGTAGCAAGCTTAGCCCCAAGTAGGTGGCAAGCATGAAAGACCTGAAGGAACGGGGCCGCCCTTTAAAGTCGCGGCTGATCAGTCGCTGAGCTTCGAAAGTGGGTGCTACCCCTAAAAATGCGGGGAGTATGCCAGATATCCCTACAAAAGTGACCACGATTTTGGATGGCCAGTGTTTGTGGCCAACTCCAAACACCCTCAACCCGTCATTTTGTTGCCATTTTGTGACAGAGGCAGGACCTGAGTGACTCCAACGCCTCCAACACCGTCCTTGTCAGGTCTGATGGAAAGTGCTGAGATCAGTGAGAGGTCCGGAATTGCAGCAGCCTGCCCTTCTCAGAGTTGCCGCAGTTGCCTCAGTGCTCTCCTGAGACCGACCATTCATGGAATCTGACAGCAGCTGCTTCCAGCACTTTTTGGGTGTAACCTCTCATTGGGAGAGCCGTGGAACATCCGAAATCTCGACAAATTCAGTGGATTTGACCATGAGAGAAATCATGTGAGGACTCGAAACCATGCCAAATCACAAAAGCACAGCAGCCAAGGAGGCAACATCTGAGTTGGGAATGGCTAATTCGCACAGTTCAGTGGGATATGGGGCCGCCAACATGTCACTGTCATCAGGGATGCCAATCAGCTTGAGCTCTGGTGTGCGGGAACTGTGGCGACAAAAAGATCAGCAGAATCTGATTTTTTCACATCCATGATCTGCAAAATTTCAAAAGAAATTATAATCTCCAAAAAACATCTATAACTACATCTATAATAGATCAGGCGAATCACATTGTCGGAACTTTGCCAAGACAGACTGGTGAGCACCACAAGCCGTCCCATTTGCACTTGCACTGCAGCTGTTTAGCAAGGGCCTGGGTTGGTCAGTCTCAAGCAAGTTCAAGCCAATCAAGATCACTGGCTAGTCGTGGTAGTTGGTATATGGTGACCATCCCACGAACAGTGCAACCCTTCTCATGACAGCTTCGGATCCTTCAAAAACCGGGGTCCGGGATAGAGGGTGAGCTGAGCTTGACATTGGTTTTCAATCTTTATTTTTCATCCCCCCATTTACCGCTATGGGGGATGGACCGCCATTAGTTCATTGACCATTATCATTATTCAACCATCATTATTCGACCATAACTAAGATTGGTCTCTAATAGGGTTAACCATTCTTCGATAGTGATTTGTTAGTCTTGACCACTATGTAACATACTTGATGAGCCATGATTCGGGCCCCGCTGGCCATCCAGCTGATTCAGGCACCAGATTTTGTTGCAGCTATATCATGAATGCTATGGGTTTGCCAAGGTTTTCTATGGTTTTCTAACGTTTTCCAAGGTTTTCCTGATAAGAATAGCAGCTACACCGTAGGTTTTCCAGCCGCCATGGTCGAACTTTGACCAGTCAACTCGATGACTCGCTGTGAGGCGGGGAGGTTGTCCCGACCCAAAGGGGAGCCTGGAGCCAGTGGTCACTGCCCTACTGGGATGTTTAGTTACGAGAGCTATGGTCGAAATCCACCATTCTGGGGGGAGATTGTTATAGTTATAGTTACTACCCACTAGGGGCCAAAGAAGTTCAACATTGCCAGGATCTCAATTCATCCCGTTCGACCTCGAAAGCTTGAGTCTCTGAGTCGGAGTCAAGTTTCAGACATCAGTCAGTCAGTAAGCCAGCCAGCGGGCATATCTTTCTGGTTACTTGATACTCTTCACCCTCCACACATGCATCATCATGCATGCGTAGTTGTTTTCCTTGAGATTCATATCACATGAAAAACCAAATTTGAGTCTCAACCATTATCTCATTCTCAATTTCTCGATGCTTTGAACGCTGATGATTTGGTTCTCATTCTTGTTTTTGGACCCATAAAGGTAGGCTGAACTGGTAGCAATCAACACTTGGTTGGTCCTTGAGTCAGAGTAGCCGGAGCTGAGCTTGGCCGGTCTTTGCAAAGCAGGAAATTCAGAAGAAAAGGACTCCTGAAGAATTTCGAAGAGGAGGATCTTTGAAAGAAGAAACCACTGCAGTGAAGAAAGTGCAGTTCTCACTGAAGAAGGAGTACTTTCAACAGATCAAAAGTGGTCGGAAAACCATTGAGTTTCGCGTTGCGTCCGAGTATTGGACAAGTCGCATGGAGGGCGCAAGCCATGCCGTCTTTCAGTGTGGGCGACATTTGTCTTCAAGAACACAGCTGTACTTTTTCAGTCTTTTTCAGATGCCTGATAAATCGGTGCTCATCTATGATAACAACCACGGCTACCGTCCAAAACTGATAGCTTCTAGGCAGGTACAGTGAACTACAGTGGCAAATCAGTTCATCTGGCCGACCATCTGCCAAGCCGAGGAACCCCTGAAAAGTTGAAGCCACTGAAGATTTTGAGTGTGGAGATTGTGAACAAGAAGAGAGCTCAAGAGCTTGGGGCTCCAAGTGGTAAAGAGTCTGAGGCACTCTTCAAAGACGCCACTTCTTTGTTTGCAATCCACTTTCAGCAGCACAGCGACCAGGCCAGAAGTGGTTGACATGGACCTCAAAAACACTTTGAATTTCTTGATTTGTTGGCCAAGTTTTGATACACACAAAACCATGACCATCACACTTGTAGTGAGTGTGGACAAAATCAGGGGCTCATTGCGTAGCGATGGCAAGGACCCCGTGGATTGCAGTGGTGCCATCGTCGATGAGTTGCAAGGTATGGAGGCGCTGGTAGAGTGACTTCACACATACTTACCATACTTAATACTCTAAGTAGATCTAAGTAGTTTAAGTTTCTGATGAAGCGATATTTTGCCTTCTAGCCAAATGACAACTTTTTCTATATCCTAGCTAATGTGTGAATAGCAAATCGCCGACGACTAGATGCTGTTGAAATACGTGTCGCAGTGGCAGTGTGGTCAAATGGAAAGTGCATGGGTAACTGATTACAATCGGTGGAGCAGCTGCGGAGGCAAAACCTGAAGTGAAAGCCGCTTTGACGAAGAAACGTTCCGGGCTTGGCCCAACTTCCAGTCCTGAACATGCACATTTGTCCAAAAGGCTTCGCACTGCCGTCTGTCCCGGTCAGCAAAAGCTGAATTTCCGAGTTTTAGCCGCGTCTTAGTGCTTCAGTTTGGCTCCAACAGAATTTGCAGTCTACAGTCTGCAGAGGTGGAGAGAAATTAATGTTTGCGGGGCTGCTTGGTGATAGTGATGCCGTCCATGTCTGCAAGTACGAGCAGAGTTATACTTATGCGCTTTCGATTGTTTCATCATTGGATGCGCCTACTTTTTGTTTCGCACTTTGTCCTATGGCGGCATCCAACACCACAGATTTGGGGCAGTGCGAGCATGGCACCGAACATGTGTGTTCCTGCATGCCAAACTTCACAGGTTGGGGTAAAAAAAGTGCAGCTGTGATGTGTCTGGGTCCGGTCAGTTGCAAATCCCGACACTTAAAAGGTGGGAAGTTACTTGTAACTGGATTGAGTGGTTAGTTCTAACTGACACTGGTCACCATATAGCTGGTTACATAGTCAAAGCCGATACCATAAGCATAACTACAATCGGTCACTATAGTCATGGTTACTGACCAGTTGCTGATCAAGTTGCAAACCGCCTCCAACAAGTTGGTCTGGAGACGTGTTGTGATTCTTGTAGCGATTCCGAGAAGAGTCTGACACGTGAGATTTGGGAAAGGCATGTTGTGTTGACACGAGAACCTGAGTGAACAGGTGAGTTTCCTTTGACTGATCTGGTCTGGGTTGGGGACCCACTTTTGGAAGAGTGTGGGGTATGTTGTTTTTCGGAAGCTGGTATGGTGACATTTTAGCTCGGAGGGTCTGGCATTGGTTTGCGGACCATTCTTTTCGAGGCCATCGCCCATGTTCAGGAACCATATGCGTCTGTTTGCACGCAGCTGTAATTGCATCTCGAGAAGGGCCAAGTGTTGATTGATCACTATGGTTTTTCTAACTTCACAACATTGTGGTTTGTAAAAGACAGTCTTACGATGCTAGGAATGAAAGAATCTGAAAACCAACCATGCCATAGATCTGGGATGCCAGAAGGTCACCTTGTACTTGTCGCATTGCATGCTTGCCCAACAAACTGGTTATGTCTGTGATACTTGTCACACAAACAACACTTCTTTTGCCGGGCTTTGAGACCAACCTCAGCGTATGCTACTTTGACCCCCATAGAACTGAATGTGCCTTCCTTCGATCAAGGGAATCAGCCTGCAGCGAATTGGAAGCAACAAGGTAGCGCTGATGGTGAAACCGATTGTGATCAGATTTCTCATCAACTTCCATGGTCAGCTTTCCAGCCGATCCAATCGGCAGTCTATGGGACATGCCGCAGTTGTTTGTACCGCAGCTGTGTAGTTGTGCGGCCCAAGTTCACCAAAGCCATGAGGGGGTCGACAAGAAGCAGAGCTGGATACCCAATCCCATCATCCAATCGCTTGCCCATGCCCCCAAGCTGTTCGTACCTTCCCCAAACATAGTTCATCATTGCGATTGCAGCTTCATCGATCGTAATTGATCCAGCAGGATTGTCCAGCTAGCTGTTCAAAGAAAGGATATCTCCAAGTATTTCCGGACTGCAGTCAGGGCCAACCAAATTCAGGTGCCGGTTTCCCACCTCAGTTGATGTTGAGCACCGCATCTCAAGATCCCACTATCCTGAGCCCAATGACATTGGTACAGTGTCAAGACAAGGTTGCTGAATATCCCAATCTTATTGAACCAGGACAATCAACTACTATGGTTAACAACTACTACTATGGTTAACCATTATTCACCATCATTGATCATAGTAGTAGTTGTTAACCATAGTAGTTCTTAAACAACTATGGTCGTGATTTTCTTACCACAGATGAAGCACCAGCAATTTTGTGACTCTCAACTGTGAGCCTTGAGCAGTTCACTCCCGCAGATGGCTGCATGGCACACGGTGTTGCAAGATCCCGGGACGCTTGGACAGCATCAAGCTCAGTAAGCAGCATAAGAGCCACTACCACGCATTAACAATGGCACTAACCAACAAAATTTGTTATCAACGATTTTTTGAATTGATGTTCAACATTGTTATTCTTATTGATATCATTGATACCATTTTCAATCATTATGTATCAATACCTATATTGACGACTAACTTTTTCAATCACTATGAAAACGTCAAAACGATCAACCACAAATTAGCCACCATTTATCAACCAGCTATGTCAACCATGATCAAAATGATCATTGTTAAGCTTGATTTCCCCAATGATCAACCACAATCACTGATTCACTGCTGATTAACATCATTGATTAACCAGCATCTAATGACCGTACTGACCATTGCGAACCATGATCGATTTAGATGGTGGTTTATCAAAGATGATAACCAATACCATCCTTGATTCACCACTACTCATCAAAATTCCCTCAACGAGATTAACCACCATTTTTCTCGCCAATTTTGGGGCTGAGTGACCGGGCGAGGCTTCTGCACAACATCGTGGATGGGCTCTATGCTGCTGAGGAGCGAGCTTTGGCGGCTTTCGATCAACAAAAACCACTTGGTGGTTGACATGGTTAATCTATTACTAACAGCAACAGGGCGATAAAAGCAATAATAAGAATGATGATTTATTGTTCTCATTACCTTGTTACTGTTAATCAAGGGCAATAGTGATCCACCCCAGCAAATGCTTAAGATGGCGATCATAATTTAGGTTAGCGGTGATTAGCCAGGTCAACAGTAGCAATCAAGGTTGATAGTGGTTAACTGATAAGGGTGATTTAAAATAGTGATTAATAGTGGTGAACAAGAACAACAACAACAATGAAGATAACGTATATCAATAGTAAGGTTGATTTGTTGGGGTTGAAAAGCAACAACAAAGAGCAATCAAGCTTAGAAAAATACATTCAATACTTTGTAAGCAACACATCAATGAACATATTTTTTCTTTTTCTTTCTCTGCAAGGTCAATGCCTTGTGCTAGTTTGCAATGAATTCACGAATTAACGCCGTGGTTGCCGGTCAGGGAGAAAAATGCCGACCATCAACAGGCACTAACTATTGACCAAATACAATAGCGGCACATAGCAACCAGCAACCAGCAACAACAGGAGGGAGACTTGACAACTCCAAGTAATTGATTGCGTTTGTTGGTTTGCTAGACTGCTTGGATTTTGGTGGCTTTTTTCGGAGCCAGAATTGGGTACTTTATTTGTTACAGGTAGCTTGTTCATTAGTTGACTGATGCAAACACATGTGCAAACGTACTGATGGAGGATACCAGGATATCCAATTCCACTGGTGGGTTCATTGCTTTCAAGCTGCAGGTGGTCGTAGTTTGAGTCATGGATACTGGTAGGCATTACTCATTTGCGAGGGATCATCACAAAGGACATGGGAGTCATGTAATCAATATACATGAAGGCACGTTGGCCACTTGAATATTGATAAGCAACCATTGTCCTTAGAAATGCTGCTTAGAACAACCATTGTAATCAAGTTAAAGGGACTGAGTCATGACCCAACGATCGTGGGTTTGCAGGTGTGGCGTTTCTCCCATGCCTGCCGTGTAGCTGTGCAAAGCGTCTCAGAAGATGGTGGCTTGTAAGAGTCTCAGTGCAAAAACTGAGGGAAACACCTGGGTACCACCCAAGTATAGGGTACCCGCAAAGGATCCGACAAATGGCCAGATGGTTCCTTCATGTTCCTTCAAATGGGATGTTTGGGACATAGGAAACCCCAAAAGCCATGTCAGGCTCAGTGACCAGAGCCTGCCAAGGGGAAGCTTGGGCTTGTTCGATCTAGCTGCGGTTGATACCAAGAAATGTACCGATGGATCTTGAGATGTTCGGCACTGCTGGGTGTTGGACTTCCAGCACAGAGACGAACACAAGCACGCATATGTGCGAATACACATGCAGGCTTGTGGACAATGAAACAAATAGACAACATATTTCTACATACTATATACATATATGAAATAGACACCAATTTTCTTTGTAGACAATGAAATAAGACAACCTACCTGCATGTGCAGATGGAAGGTGCTGATCCCCTCGGTTGGTCATCTCTCTGCGAGCGAGCTCAGGTGCTGTCCTCATCTTTATCCAAGTCGAGGGATCACCTTGTCGGCGCCTGAGGAATTGGGGGCATCCATGCCCAGCTCAGGTTGTTCTCAGGTTGTACCTGTTGATCAGCAGTTACAGTTACTTCAGTAGGGATCAGATACTTCAGTACATGTTGAAACTTCAACAACACTGAGGCTTCCAACAATCTATTGAAGTTGTTTTGTTAATGCTGGCACGAATGTCTCATCTCTTGATGTTGTTATGTTAAGAACTGACTTCGCGATGCCAGCGAAAGGCATGCCGTTTCAGCCAGGACACCTGTGCCATCCTACGCGGCTGCTTCATTGTCGCCCACCCTAAACACTCCAGAGATAGCAGCTAGCAATTATGTCGTTCCGGCCTTCCAATACTGCAGGGTGGTTGTCGTTTGGGCATGTCCGCATCAAATGATTGGGGGTTCAGGATAGCTAAAATCTCGGTGAAACTAAACTACACAAACCAAGTCTTGTTCACAGGCTTAGAACATGAGGTGCTAACTCAGCCCACTTCGCAAACCATTGATTAGTCCTTGGTTTCCAAGACCTGCAAGCCCGGAGCTATGCATATCTACAGAATTTTGAGGGAATATGCTGCATTCTTGCTGACTTGCTTGTTTTTAATACTCCTGCCAGCTTGTTTGATTTGATAGCATAATTGATGGCACACTGGCAAACTATCTGAACAATCACCACACTGCAAAGTTGTCAGAAGAGTCTCACCATACCAACCCCAAAAGCACCAGAAGCCGAGCGGAATTCGACCTCAACTTGGGAACCCACCGCTGGGCAACCCCCGGTGATTCCCCTGGTGCCAGGGGTCGACCCAGGACCCAGCTGGATGACCCATGGCACTCAGGTCCGCTGCCCTGCGAAGATGTAAGCTGCAGCAGCTGAAAAGCATCAGGTGCACAGCCAGCGTCGGTTCCGGTGGTGTCTTGGGGCTGGGATCGCTGGGGGGTTTGGTGTGGCGCCCTCGTAGCCGAACTGATGGCTGGGTTTAGTCCATGGGGTTTCCTTTTCACTTAGTTGCGTGGTGGTTTGAGGTTGCAAGAACCGCATTGTTGTCTTTGGGTGCTATATCCAACCCGGCAATCAACAACGTCGAGGTACTGACACCATTGGACAAGATAGCTTGATTATTGAATTTGTATTTGTTTGCCCGAGATTGGGCAACGGCAATGATTTGTACATGGGATTTGGTAGAACAGGCTGACAACAGGATCAACCAGGGAATCTTGACCAATCATCCTGGGAAAGTCAATGGTTGACAGAATCAGCGTCCCATCAGTTTGCAGAGCTCAAGCTCAGAAAGGTCGCTCCAAGTGGTGAAGCTACGAATGGAATTTTCCGAATCCCGAGGTGGTTCATGATGGTAGTGTGGACTTTGGAAGGGCTGGGTTGCCGTTCAACATGACAGTGTTTTTTTTTTTCCCGCATGGTCAATTCCATGGAGTTGCAAGTCAGCCATCAAGCCTCATAGATACTGGTTGGATCTGGTGTTTTCAAATGTTTTCTGTTTTCAACCTGAGGATGAGGCTTCTAATTGACTACTCATATGATTGGCATGGCTTGTCACCACCAGAATACCTTGAACGGCTGTGTTGGGCAGATTGAACCCTCCATGATCCAGGCAACCTTTCATCCGCAATGAATCCAACATGACTTACTTTCGCAGTTTCCAAAATTTCCAACTGGTTGGATCCTTGTTGGCATTTGGGGTGACCCAACTGGAAACATCTACGAATCACTCCAATCGACCCAGCATTTGGTTGTTGAATGTTCTTCGTTGTCTCCCATGAGTTTTTGATCCATGAATCATTTACTTTCCATCGACCTGTATTGTATTGTAGCCATTTTTGTCGCCGTCGTTTGTGTTTTAGATGCATACTGCATGTATGCATATCTATACTTATCCATACCTATACGTATATCAAATTTCCTTAGATACGCCAGCCACATTCTCATCCATTTTCATCAGTGCTGTCTACTGTCAATCTATAATCATATAATTGGTAACTACTAGTATGATGTACCGCTAGAGATGATATGCCAATCACTACCCACCATGATATAATCGATGCTTCCGTTCTATCAGCCATGGTGATCTACCAGGTCAACCAGCCCTGCCACAGCGGCACCAGGCCGTTGACAGAACTGGACAGCGATCCCTTTCTGCATGACTTAGTGGAATCCTTGCCCCACTGCTGCACTTTGGAGGAGCGGTGAAGGGCATGGTGAAGGGGATCAAAATGACTGGAGAACTGCATAGAAATGCAGTGGATCATTCTGTATCTATATTGAAAATCTTATAGCTATGTAGATATGATCAACCTATAGTTGATGGTGACTGGAGAACGTATTTAACTTCTATCCAGTCTGCCAGCTATGGGCGTGACAGGGTTTGGTAATGGTCAAAATGTTGCTCATGGCTGCAACAAATGGTAGGTCGTAGTGGTTCATAGTGCTGAACACTGGCTGCTAGAAATGAAGTCTATCAATAGCCAATCATGGAAAAAGAGCAAGTTACAAGGCTCAGGCTTGACAATGAGGGATAGCAACCATCAAGTAACCAACAATCTAGTATATGGGTATCAATGACCATGGGGTACCTCGGGAATCACTGGTTTACCCAAGCCTCTTGAGCAGTATCAAACATTGTGGTTGCGAAGAAGAGCCTCTTTTCTTGCGGGGATTCCACCACTGGAGTTCGGATGGGCTTATGATGACAGTAGAAATAGTCATGTCCGAATAGGAGATTTGTCATTGATGTAGTGTAATATCGGATGGGCTTATGATGATGTTGAGAATTCATATATTGATGATGGTTGCGATGTTCGATGCAAGGAAGCGCACAACTTGACTCATGCAAGCGAGCCCTTGAAACAGTGTGTTGGCACAAACCTTGAACCAACACATGAAGTTCCAAGCAAGATAGCGCTTTGGTGAATGAACATACAACTGCGAAAAATAAAGAGATGTAGATTCGTAGACAGTAGACAGATAGATATAGACACAGGTGTAGAAATAGATATCGATGTAGATAAAGATTCCTGTGTAAACGCGTTGGTTTCGACCAAGACTCATCACCCAGTGCATGTGATGAGCAGATTCATGAACCAAGGAGCTCAACGATTCATCTCTTCGTCTTCGTGTTTCGCCAGTGGCACCATCATATGGTTCACTGGTTCACCAAAGGGTTGGCAACTGGTTGATGAATGGTCGGTTCATGGTTGACTAACCATGGTTTGACCACCATTTTCCTATCAACAATACTTCATGGTCGAGAAGACAAATGAAAGTCCATCACTTCCTTGTTGGGCCCAGCTTTGCCACTTTCCAGGGATCTTCCACCCCCCGGTGCGCGCTTCTAGGAGTTGGGCCCCATCAGCATAGACGAAGGGGGCGGCCCCTTTGGTGCCGACTTGGAAGAGGCGGTCCCAGCGCCCTGGGCAACTGAGTTCAGCTTGGGGAATGTCGACGCTGGAATCGATGTGCCACAGGGAGTTCCTTTGTTGGACCAAAGTTTTACATGTAGTTTCTGAACTTTGGTCGCCAAGAGTTCTGATTCTGACCCACCTTATCGCATGATGGATGCTGCACGGATTTTGATACTTCTACTCATGGTGAACATACATTTGATAGACATTGTTTTCCCCCAAATCTCGAAATCAGATCACGGTGTGCATGATCACTTCATCAACCATCTATGAAGCATTCAGTATCCTTGGCCCCATTGCCAAGCACTTGCTGATCAATCGATCAATCAACAGCAAATCATTTTACGACTTAGCAATTCAGGGGATTCGATTGTTTGCTGCTGAATCAACAAGTGTACTGAGTCTATCAATCCGATCTCTCCATCAAGAACCACCAGAACCAAGTGGTTCCACTGACCAATTAACTGACTAACTAACTATCAACTAACCATCATCAACTAAGCATCATCAACTATGATCAACTTGTTTAATCAAGAAATCTGATTCTCCATCGAGGCTTGCAAGCACAGATTAATCCCAATCCTCCTCGCCCCACGGAGATCGGTGCCAGGTGCTTCGAAGTCGATTGAGACCTTTGCCCGCAGTGCCTTGCCGCGAGCATGGCTGGCCCACTGTGTAGCGGATGGGTTTGTTCGTGGTAGTGTGGTGAGGGCTGGTGGTTAGTGGGGTGGTTGGGTGGTTGATGTGGTGAAGGGTGGTGGTAATGGGTGGTGGTTCATGATGGATCATCCTGGTTCCTGGTTTATTCATGGTTCATGGTTGATGGTGGTTAATGGCGGATGGTGGGCCAATTTCACGTTCTGGCCGTTCCGGAAGCAGTGAAAGGGATCACACTCAGCAAGAGATCGAAGGAAAGACCTGCTGAATGATCATAGCTGGTCTCTTCACTTCTATGGGACGCCGGCACTAAGCGTGAGTGGCTCGCATACCATGGGCTGTTAACCCAGGATTCTCTGAAAATGGGCACTGAGTCCTGACCTCCATCAAGGGCAAAAAGTTCCTAACACCACATGACTGTTGGCAGGGGATTTGCCCAAACTTGATTCAGCTGTAGTATATAACTGGTCGTCTCCTGGATTCAGCCCAGACCCTGCCGAAACTTGATGGAAAGATCTGCTCCTGGCCACAAGTTATTTTCTCTTCCCTCTCTCTCCCCCTTTCGGTTATAGGTTCATCCTGATCCAAGACCAACAAATCACCGACCAACTTCCCACACCATCAACCAGTCAGTCGGGTGGTTTTCGATGCCGTTCCTCCATTGTTCAAGGAGACCAAGTGCATCTTCAGCAACAGCTTGCTGCCGAAGTTGGGTCATGCCTTCGAGCAGCTAAAATCTTTGGAAAGGCCTGGGCCACAGGGGATGTCGCGGGCTGCCGTCCTGGGAGGGGCATGGGTCATCATGGGTACTACCCTACTCAGGGCCCTGCAACCAGAGAGAACTCTGCTACCACTCGGAAATCTCCATAAAGCTCCTGCTTCCACCTGGATATGAGCAACGCGATCGCCCAGAGTTTGTGATTTCATCATGGCCTAGAACTTGAAACTTGTTCTTTGTTAAGACATCTGTGGCAGCCAGGCTCTACGAGGTTCTGTCTGTTAGACTTAGCATTGCAACTTTTGCAGT
This sequence comes from Symbiodinium kawagutii, assembly GCA_009767595.1. Taxonomy (NCBI): domain Eukaryota; class Dinophyceae; order Suessiales; family Symbiodiniaceae; genus Symbiodinium; species Symbiodinium kawagutii. Next base: position 238,143 of record VSDK01007512.1, on the reverse strand, counting down.
TGAATGTGCTTCACAGAAGCAGAAGAGTTTCCCCACAATTTCGGTTCATGATGTTTTATGCATGTCAGTTGAAACTCCAAGAAATCAGAACCATTTCCCCTTGTTTCACTAGCAGTGCTTCCGCTAAATGACTCCGAATCCTTCTCATCAGGATGGTTTCATGGACCCCCCTGGAAGCATGGGGAGTGCTAGTCAGGAATCGGCATTTACAGATACCCGCAGGCTGGGTTTCACCAGAACAAGATCCGAACCACACCCCAAACACCTTGTTTACCAGAGTCAGGTGAGTGAGTCCTTCGTCTTTCTCGCGGAAGTAGTGCAGCATCGTTGCAGGTTGTGCTGTTTGCCTGTTCAGCTTCTAATCCAACTACCTCCAAACAACTATACCTTCAAAGCCATGGGCATCTCATCCCACAGATGACAAAGGCGCTTTGATTCAACATCACAGGGGCTGATGCTGAAACAAACGCCATGGTATTCATTCATTCTTGGATGACAGCTTGATTGTGCAGCCAAGTTCTAGTTGGAATCTTTAGGATGACTGTTCCCCATCGTGGTCTTGACCCTGTTTGAAGTTGCAAGCCCAGTTGTGACTCCCGGTGCTGCATAGCCGCCCTTTGGGGGCTTCGTTGGAGGTTAACCTTGACGTTGCGCTGTGTGCACGATGGCAATGAGATGGGAAGTCTCATTGCTGCCATTGGAAACTGCAAGGGGCTGAAACATCTGCGCTTAGATTTGGACAGCACCATGTCTTGTGGAGGTGGGGAGGGGCCGCCCTTTGGGGGCTTCGGCCATGGTCACTTGAGAGAAGCCTTGGTGGGTTGAGTCAGGGGTCATCGCTGCACCCCACTTGATGATTGAAGGTGGACCGTAAGCATCCTGGAACTTTGGGGTCGGCAAGATTGGACAGATGTGCCATGATATGCCTGGATACTCGTGCGTACTTGTACATTCGAACACATAGACACATGTGCATTGGCCAGTGCACATCCCTATCTATCCAGGTAGACCCTTCTCTACAGCATCATGAAGAATAGACATCTCTCAGATCCCTTGGGTTGAGTGCTTTTTCGGCTTCCACTGTCCCATTAACGTTTGATAGTTGACAGTTGTATCCCAATAGAAACTATCCCAAATCTCCAGATTCTGTCGTAGAACAAAGACACTGTGAACCTGAAAACAAGAACGCATCACCGGTCAGATCCGTGGACCATGGAGATATTTATCCCAACATGTTGGTGACTCATGATGAAACGCATCTTCGATTACTGCATCTTGGATTGCCAATGTCACCACTTTACCTAGCACTTGGTGATTTTTGCTAATTCTCCGTCAAAGCAACAGTTCTGGGCTGACATCAACCCAATGATTATCAACCGCTATTGACCATCGTCAAGCATTCTTAAACACTCTTGACCAACATTTGCCGATCTTCTTCACCACACCATTCCCAATCAACATGACTAATCCATCAGAACAACATCCCAATCAGCACTTGTCACCCACCATAAACCCCCCAGGTTCTCCACCTTTCCGCGTTGTTGCGTGGGCTACCACCAGCCATGGCCCCGCAGGTGAGATGCTCCTGGAGGTGGCGAAGCTGCTGCAGGTCCTGGGTTTGGAGCGACGTCTGGAGTCGCTGTGGCTGGGCTTCTGCTGGTTCTCCGAAGCTTCCGAGGAAACGCTGCAGGAACTCAGGGTGCCTGGGCGGTGGTAGCAGGGCTGTGGGGAGCTGGTGGGACCTGGACCCGAGGAACGGCTGTGATGGCGAACTGCTGACTGGTAGGCTGACTGACCAATTTTTGGTTGGACACATCTAGGGCAGTGAGGGGGTGGTGAGACCAAGGAGCGGTGGTGGTGTGTGTAGGATCAACTTGTTGTTACTGACAGTTGCTGTCCTGTGTTTGGCAAGCAGACATTGCTTTATTACATGGGGAGAAAACAAGACATGGCTTGGAACATCAGACCCACAAATGATTGGGAAAAGGCATAATGCCACAGCCATCCAGCGATACTGTGGACCCGAAAACTGATTCTGAGTAGGTCAGCAATGTAGAGAGCGTAGTTGACTCCCGTTGAAAAGTGCCAAAAGCTAGAGTTGTTAGGCTGCTTTCACAGGGATTCTTATATTGCTCCTTCATTCAAGTCCCTTTTTTCACCATCAGTGTAGGGGGACAAGAACTGTTGACACCACTGGCTTGCCGCACTTGCAACAAAATTTGCAGGTCCAACTCAGAACTAGTCGGCGGTCCAAGTACTTGGCCCACGGTTGACTACACAGCAAGCCAGCCCACCGTGCAACTCTGACATTGGGGTTGGGAAAAAGGTGCGTATATCTCGGACACATACAATGTTTCACGAAATAGGGGTACCCCCAAATCATCCAACATTAACCATTTATATTCGAAGGAAGTTTAGAAGTCTAACTTCCGACAATATGGACAACTCAGCTAGGGTAGATCGCGTGAGCAGATGTGCGAAAGAAGAGATGAGTGAAAGAAGAGATGTGTGAAAGATGAGATGTGTGAAAGATGAGATGTGCGAAAGATGAGCATGCGAGCGCGCCAAAATGTTAGGAAAGTCGCGAAATGCTGTGTTTTGCAAGGTTTTGTGCACCATGAGGGTCCAGAAGGGTACCTCGCTAAAGCGGCGGGTGCGGACCACCGTGGCGGAAGGAGTGTGGCAAAATCGTTAAAAAACCTAGGCGCGAAGCACATTTGGAAGTCAAAATCGTAAAAACATGTCAGCTCCGGAGCACTTTTGGAAGTTGGAACTTGCAAAATCGTGAAAAAACCTAGGCGCGAAGCACATTTGGAAGTCAAAATCGTAAAAGCATGTCACGTTCGGAGCACTTTTGGAAGTCGCAACTCGCAAAACCGTGAAAAAACCTAGGCGCGAAGCACATTTGGAAGTCAAAATCGTAAAAACACTACAGGGTCGGAGCACTTTTGGAAGTCGCAACTCGCAAAATCGTGAAAAAACCTAGGCGCGAAGCACATTTGGAAGTCAAAATCGTAAAAACACTACATGCTCGGAGCACTTTTGATGACTCATGATTCTCAAAACTGGCACGCTGCCTGCGCGCGAAGCAAATTTTTAAGATAAAATCTTGTACCAAAATAAAAACTGCAATTTTACTAGCGTTTCGGGCCACTTTTCGGAGATGTCATATGATCATGAAAATTGGCACGCCGCCTGCGCGCGAAGCACATTCTCACGTCCGAAGTCGCAAAAACTCGTGGTTTTTAACAAGTTTTGAAAGTTGCATGTCCGAAAAAGTGCACGCGGCCACATAGATGCATCGGTAAATACAGACATAGATAGCTAGATAGATGCATCGATGGATGGATGGATAGATAGATAGATAGAATGGCTAGAATAGTTAGATGGAATAGACAGGCAATTGGATAGCCAGATTCAGATGGCTAGATGGGTCGATAGATAGACAGACCGGTAGACGAAACGAGAATCAGATAGAAAAGTAGATAGATAGTCAGGTCGATAGACAGAAAGATAGACAGATGGACACATAGATGATCAGACAAATAATTCGGTAGATAGATAGACAGATAGATAGATAGGCAGATAGATAAATAGATAGATGGACAGGTAGATAGATAGATACATAGACAGAAAGATGACGAGATAGATAGTGAGGTAGATAGAAAGACAAGTACATAGGCAGATAGATAAACGAATAGATCATCAGATAGATAGATCGATAGACAGTCAGACAGACAGAAAGAAAACTGATGCGCTGCCAGTCAAGTGGCCAGATCGATGCTCACATTGTCGCAACCACAACTGCACTCTCCTATAGTGCTCCTATCTTGGAAACTTCCGCCGCCGCCTTGTGCGGTACTACTTGTAGTAAACCAACTATGACTTGAGAAACCACCACATAAAGAATAGCCGGTTCGTTTGATCTCCGTGAACAGCTCGGGAACCTTTGGTAGTTGTTTTGCATGGATTTGGGTGTTTCTCAAAATCAGGGGCGCCTTAAATATCCTTAGATCATCCTTTGTCCACCATTTATAGTAATGACCCATCCATTCAATTAGATTCCCAATTTTACTGAATCCCCATTTGCAGTATTCATCCATCCGGGAATCCGCGCGCTTCTTTAAGAACAAAATCTGGCGCATGGGTGTCAGAGGAACAGGAAGATCGAGAAGACCAAATCAACAATTAAATCAACAAATCCTTTCCCAGGAGCTTCTCGCACCATTTTCCCCAGCATTTCGCCACTCAAAGGGGTCCTTGCGAATCTTCTTGGGAGTCTGTTGCAGAGTCCTTGGAAAGTCCTTGGGAGTCCTCTCAGGAAGCGATCTCCTCGTTGCCGTTGCGCTTCGTGGGTCTGGTGGCGCCGCAGGACCCGGAGATGGGATCCTTGGAAGCCGCGGCCGCGGTGGTCTGCGGCGCCACGTTGGAAGAGGTGCTGCTGATGGACGCCTGGGACGAGGATGGCATGGCCTTCCCCGTCTTTCTCGAGGCGAAGCGGAGCTGTGAAGATGAAACGATGAGTGAATCGATGTAGAGCAGTTAAGATGTAAGGAGTGAAGATCACTGAAGATCACTGAAGATGAGTGAAGATGAGTGAAGATGTAGAAGAGGTGAGAAGATTTGTGACCAGTTGTGGCTTGAACTTGTGGTGGTAGTATTGGTGGTGTTGTTGTTGCTGGTGGTGATTGTGTTGTGGTTAGTCTTGTGTTATGGTGTCCTCGAAGTGCCGCAAGAACTGACATTGAAAAAAGTAGTGAGGAGCTACTGCTGGAATTTTTGAAACTTCAACCTTCACAAGGGTATTGCGTTGCTTGTGAGTTCTTGTTGGGGAGCTGCCTTCTCAGACAGTCAGTGTGAGTGGTGTCCAAACTTCTTGGAAATGCATCCGAGCGCTGGTGATTCCCAAGTTGTACTCTGAGCAGGGTATAGTCTGTGAAAACAGGGCATGCCACAACCGGCCTTGAAAGTGAGCTGTGAGCAGCCATTCTCCGAACAGGGAAGCCAAGTCACAGTAATTCAACTGAGCATGTGAGGATACCCAATGATCATCCGTCGATTCAAAGGGCATGATGTCAATCGTTCTCAGCGATTCCACTGATGTGTAGGGATCACTCTTGCAAGCAAAGCTGCCCGGTTTACATCGTGTCACGTTCCCCGTGAGTGATTGCCAATTTCCCCAAGCTTTTGGAGTCTAAGTATGCTGGATTTACGCTCATGTTTCATAATCTTGGCCATATCAAGTTATCTCCCCGAATAGTGTATCAATATATACATCAGTACCAATGTGTATAGTAGATACCAAACGATGACACCATGACATGATCTTTATGATTGACCATATTCGTTTCCGCTGCTGCGCAAGGCTCTCTGCCGATGCCCTCGCTTAAAGCGGCTGCATTTGATCGGCGATTTGCCCGAGAGATTGGAAGTAGAGAGCTTTGAGCAAACTTGGAAAGTTCCTTGATCAGAAATGACCCAAATGACCATGATCAGTCGGGGGTATTTGGGATTATTGTCGGCCAGCACCAAGCATGACTCCCACCCCACCCCGGTAGGCAGTCAAATCCAGTGGATCTTGCCCGTGTCAAAGATGATGACCATCCCAGCCCATTGTAACTGCGAAAGCTCCTTCGAGCAGTTTCGAGCAAGCGGAAATTGTAGCTGCCTCCAACAAACGGCCAGAAAATTCACCCAAATCCACGAAGATTCATGGTTGGGGGTGGCAGAGCAACCCAGTCAAACCACGATTCATAGCTGATCACCCAAACATTTGCAATGTGACCCATCAGCAATAGATGGTTGACTTGTGTCCTCGTGATCATGATTCAAGCTGGTTCGTCGCTAGTAAGAGGTTACGCAGTGTTATAAACCATCAATTTTTTGGGTCCCATTCGTGGCTTGAGAAACACCTAGATTTCGCTGATTAAACTATTGGATCATATTAACCGATCATTCGACCAATCCAAGACTGGCAAGCCGAGGCACGTGCCTGTGGTGAGCCCCCAGAGGTTTGTGTGAACTGCCCTGTGGGCATCAAGATTGCCAGTCAGACTCTCAGCAGATGATGCCACGTGGAAAATGGGGCAACCCTGCCAATGCACATGACAGTCACAGTTCCATAGAGTTTTCCATTGATAGAAATAGAAAACCATTGCTGTGATGGTTCCAGATGTTGAAGCAACGTGTTGAAGTGTCTTAGCCAGGGGGCGGGCTTTCTATTTTCCACGCTGTGGCATAGCTGTAGTTCGAAATGATTTATTCCAAAGCTTCTCAGAAGCTCCCTGTTGAAACTAGCAAATGTATTTGCCGCTTGCCATTGGCAGACAAAATGAGCGAATCTGATGTTCACATTTGGAAAGACATGCCTGAGTTATGCGCACACTCCCAAAGGGTGATTTTTTCAACCAAAAAGATAGATTGTTGGTTCGCTGCGAATCAACAAAATTTCCAGTTCCCGCCCCAGGGCGTCTAATCCAGAAACTGCAAACCTTCAAATCAGCTTTCCATTTATTGTATGTCAAATATTTTTCACCATTGAGAATCTTGAAATCGTTCTGGACACAAGAAACTTCGCTACTTGGATGATCCTCCCACTTAGAACTGGTTAGCAGCCATGGTTACTACCCAAAGGCCCTAAGGGGGGCCCTAAGGGGGTTATATCATCCAAGTACATGCACTAGGCATCAACATCTTCGAAACGCACGGTGGTCTTCAGGGCAAATGCACCTCTGGACCGGGTGGCCAGCTGTTTGGCTCGCGGAACTCCGGCCATGTTGCACACGACAAAGCAGTGTGGATATACACCTGCGCAGAGGCTGGAAGAGGAAATCTTGGCTCAGGAAAGTGAAGCAGCTGGAGCACCGAAGAAAAAAGTTCCAAAAACCAAGCAGAAGATCGGTCCAAAGCCTGTGAAAGTTGAACCTAGCCATCCGACCGAAACCCGGAAACGAGAAGGGAGTGAAGCAGAAGGGCTGGGAAAATTGCACATCCCTGTCTTGCATGCAATTTCCGGGGAGGCGTTGGGCCAGTACTTCATGGCACCTACAGATTCGGTACATGATCTTCAAGACAAAATTTTGGCCCAGCTGTGTCCAGAAAGGCCTTGGGCTGTGATGGGACGCTTGCTGCATCACACTGAAGTGTTGCCAGAAACCCTGATGCTGAAGGATATCAATTTCGAAGAGGCTCCTGAAGTGAAGTATTTGTCACAACAGCCTGACCTAGAAAACGAGATGAGCCAAATGTTTCCCAGGAGCGAAGTTCTCCTGCTGCCGGAAGTAATCCGACAGGTCCTAGACTCTTGCAAACTCCAGGCCTACCGGCCAGAGGTGCAATGGGTTCTTGAGGCTGTGACACAGATATCTCAAGAGGAAATTGAGCAGCAGTGGAAGGAGATTTGTGAAGACGAGACCATGCGATGTAAGGATTTGAGGCCGTCTCAACAGGAAGCAAGGTCACTTGCAATCATCAGATGTTTGTTGTTGATAGTTGGTTGTTTGGTTTTTCCTGTTTTCGTTCCATTGGCATGAATCTCGTAGAAGACATACTTACCCATGCATACAGACATACATGCATACATACATACGTTACATACAGTTGGATCGTAGTTCTTGTGTTTCCTCCAAAGCTCTTGTACTAGAAACAAAAATCACAGACACAACAGGTTTGATCTTTAAGGACTTCTCAGGCATCCCAGAGCCCTTTTAGTGATCAGCCTAGGAATGAACTTGTGGCCGCTTCCCGGTCTGCTGACCATACGCCGTGCGACGTCCATGAGCCGCGCAAAGTCAGAGTGAAGGAACGATGCAAGTCCATCATTAGGTGATCAATTGCACTTGCGCAACACAACGTGCAAGGTGCTATAAATGGGAAGGTTTGCTGCTTGAGGGAGACAGGTAAAGAGAGACGGATAAATAAATGGATATATATATATATATATATATAGATAGATAGATACATAGATAGATAGATAGAAAGATCGATAGAAAGAGAGAAAGAAAGACAGATAGATAGGTAAGTAGACAGATCCAGGGATCGCTGGATATCTGTACTGATAGCTAGCCAATTGATTGGCAGATAGACTGGTGGACAGAGGGATGGACAGATCGATAAAAAGCTTCGATGGAGGCATGGACAGATGGAAGGATAGACAGGCAGATACACTACTGCACACACTTAGGTAGATAGATACATAGATAGTCAGGCAGATGCAGAAAGAATTAAATTGATTGACAGATAAGTAGCTAGGCAGGTGTACTGCATGAACTTGATCGACATTTGGCATGCGTAGCATCCGTGCTGCCAGTCGGGAATGACAGGCACAGCCTTGCAGAGTCAAATCCTCTCCTACAAGCACATTTTTCCCATCCAAACTTCCTTCCCCCATATGCGATACCAATTTGGGTTGCTCTTTTTTTCCCGCTCTTCACATTTCATTTGGAGACACATGCGATGCAGGGCCCTGTAGATTAGTATGCTACCATGGGTTGCGGGACTAAGGTCTGAGCCCTGGCTCCAATTAAAGAAGGGGCACCGAGGAGCCTGCAGGAAGCAGTTCTACTTGATGACCTCGAAGTTCCAGAATGGCGTTCTAAACTTCACTTACTCGATCTTCAACGATGGATCCTATGTGCCGGTCACTGACCCTCCACGCGGTTGGTATGCCCGCAATTCAGCCAGTGATGAAGATGGCAGGCATTCTGCGCCCCTTTTGGCACCACGGAGGAATGTTGCTGCTGTCAATCCTCGGGTGAGTTGCTTTGAGACGAGTTCTCAGCAGCTGGCTTTGCCTTGTGCAATCCTGGCTTTGAAGTCTGAAGAGTTTGAAGTCATGGAAGTTTTGGCTGCTGATCGCCTACATGGATTCGGCTTGCGGGCAGGTTTCGACTTGATCTTGGCTGTGAAATCTGGAAAGACACTCAAAACTTCCCTCATCGGAGTCTACTTTCACCCTTTGATGACTTCCGGTGCCTTCAACATCGATGATATGGATAAGTTCTCCCATCAGTATTTCGATGGACGAATTTTCGATGATTTGCTCGATGCAGCTGTCTGCGAACACATTCACCATGTTCTTGTCATGTGGCACATTGATCTCGTGCAGACTCTGCGTTGGTTTTTCACCCCCATCCCTTCGGCTTTCCGCAGCTTTCGCCGGCAACTTGCAAAGCAGTGGTTTCCAGACAGCGACCTTCGCATTGAGAACTTCAACAAGCTCTTGCACCAACAGCTGCTGGTGCATAATGGTTTGGAACCACTTCTCTTGGAGTTGCCTAAAACTGTGTGTGCAAATCCCTCCTGTCCAGCTGGCTTTGATTGCGCGAAGCATCAGCATCTTTTTGAAATCCCGGTGGCTCCGACATGCCCCGGTGAGGAGAAGTGCCCCAGGAAGATGAAGCGCCCGCGCCCGTGCCGCTGGCATCATTGCAAAGCACAAGCACAACAAGGGCCGCGTCCGCCAGGTCCATGTCACTGTGTGCAGCTGTGGGTCCCTACTGCGCTGGGTATTCCATGGTCGGCGCCCAAGGCCAAGGCTGCTAAGCCCAAAGGTAAAAAACAGGAAAAAACCGTCACTTGTCTGCAGAAAGGTTGGCCTCAAACCTTCATCAAGGTGCTTCTCAAAGTTGGAATAACCCGCTAGGTGTTCCACTCTGCATGTTCGATTCTAAAGTTGCATTCCATGGAGCTGTGCGGTTCAAAGGGCCTGAATGGTTCAAGTCACATCCCAAACACCATTCTGCTTGACCATGCCATGCCGGTATGTGAATGTCAATCAATGGGTGTGCGCAAGCGCACCCAATAGAACAGAGAGTTCCCTGATTTGTTGCCTTGTGGACTGAAGGCTTTGTCATCAGATTTAGTGTCCACTGAAAGCTTTGTCACCTGAGCACACGCTGACTTCTCCTTAGGTTGATGCTTCCACCGATCCCAAGGGCTTGGCTGCCCTCGTTGATGTCCTGAGCAGCATCAGGACCAATCTGCTTCCAGCAAGGGGCTGAGGATAAGTTGGTGCCGCCTTTTCGCCAAGCGCCTTGACTATCTTGACTGGTACCATGATTGGTAGTATTATTTGCTGTTGGACAACTAAAATCATATCACCAGATTGTGGTTTCTCAAAATAGGGGTACCCCAAAAAATGGTTGATTCATAGCTATAAATGGTCAATAGACTGGATGATTTGGGCGGTCCCCGATTTTGAGAAACAGCCGCAAATTAACCGTAAGTAAGCATGATTCACCATTGTTCACTTGTAGCACTGAGGATTAGAATAACACGCAGTCATGTGAACCCATCCAGGAGTAGACGGGATACAAAATCGGAGCCGTTGCAAAGGCGGCCCATTGTCAATTATCAGGAGGTGCTATTCACCCCTACGCTTCCAAGTACCATCATAGTAGGTAACCACCTGGTTTCTACCATTGTTGTTTGGGGTTGGTTATATACCTATAATGGTAACTGGAAGCATAGGGTTCCCCAGCAAGAACTTTTGGTGGCTTCCCTTGAAGTTCCAAGTGCCAATTCCACACTGACCCGTTGTGCAAGGCTGTCTACCTATAGCCGAGCCGCTTAAAGCGGATTTTTCGTCGGTGAATTTGCCCGAGCAGTTTGAAGCAGAGAGCCTGAGCAAGCTTGGAAACTTCCTTTGAGGCATCTGGGTCAGCTTACAAATGCAGAGTATCAAGAGCCAGCAAGAAATGATGGAACCATAATCACCTCTGGTTTAACATGTAAGAAGAACGTTCCTGCTTGAGGTTAGACTTTTTGATGCAGGTGTAGTCCTTCATGAGGTGGTAGCACTGATGACGGACAATCGCAATACCGATTTGTTGTTGGAGGCGTTTGGGAATAACGACCGCCAGTCAACAGCGGCTGAAATCTCGCTGACGTCATGCCAAACTGTCAAATAGATGCCTGTTTGGGGAATGTCTTGGGATGCATTCTGAAAAATGTTCATGAACAAAAAACATCTCATATTATATAACCCCAAATAAACTCTTATGTTAATCAAGCTGCTGAAGTTTTGCTGCCACTGTACCTGGAGACGAAAGTGGTCACATCTGAAAAATGGCCATGAACCTGATGTTTTTCTTAAGTTGAGAATATTGAGATATTCACCGGGAAGCCAAACACGGTGCTGGGCCACTCCCATGTTGGAATGGTCGTGCTGTAGTGGTACAGCAACCCACAGAAGCTTTAGTTCATCATGGCTGATCGCCCACACATCTGCAATGCGACCCCACTGGTCATAGATGGTTAACTTGCATCCTTAAGTTCATGTTTGATGCTGTTTGTGTATTCCCTTACCCGTAGCCTTGGAATCTCTACATTTCCAGGGGCGCCAGGGTTTTTGACAAGCGGGGGGAGGCATCACCTTGTTTCTGAACTGGGTACTGTACACAGGCGACAGCTCATGAAGGTTGTTCACAATGGTTCAGAATCCATTGTGTTGACTGGTGGAAGAATGGTGGAAGAAGTCATATCAAAGATGCATTCCGAGGAAAACATTCATTTGGATGTGCACACGTTTGTTATCTTTTCCTCTATACACACGCTTGTTATTTGGGTTTTCCGTACTGTCTATAGGATACGTGCTTGACCTCATTTGCGACCGCCAAGAAACATCGGGGGTTCACGCTCGAGGCCATGCCTGGTGCCAGACTCTCAGCAGATGAAACCATGATGCCTCGCCGTGTGGAAAGCAGCGCAGTCCTGTCATGTCACGATTTCCATGCGTAGAAAACCACTGCTGTGGGATGGTTCCAGATGTTGAAGCAACGTGTTGAAGTGTCGAACTGTAGTTTGCAGGAGCTTAGCCAGGGTGCTGGCTTTCCATTTTCCACGGTTGGTGGCGCTGTAGTTCGATCCTTTTTCTCCAAAGCTTCCTAGAAGCTCCCTGTTGAAACCAGCAAATCCATTTGCCGCTTGCCACGGAGACAAAAAGCTCAGCAGACCTGATCTTCTCCTTGAGAACGACAAGCCTACATGATTCAAGTGGGTGTGTTCACGAACGCAAATAAGATGGGCGCCCCTGAAAATCGTGGTTCCCGTAGCAAGCACATCGATTATGAGGGTCACTTGGGAATGC
>VSDK01007512.1:215142-225150 GCA_009767595.1 Symbiodinium kawagutii | reverse complement strand
CTGCTGCTGCTGTTGTTGTTGTTGTTGTTGTTGTTGTCGTGGTTGTTGTTGTTGTTGTTGTTGTTGTTGTTGTTGTTGTTGTTGTTGTTTTTGTTGTTGTTGTTGTTGTTGTTGTTGTCGTTGTTGTTGTTGTTGTTGTTGTTGCTGTTGTTGTTTCCACTGCATCCCCAACGAAACTGACGCTCCAAAATTGCTGTCCTGCTGGCAGAGGTCTTCAGGGAGTACTTTGCCTTGACGCAGGCAGCATAGCTGCGCAGTGCATGCTCTGACTGCCACGACGTCGTAACATGAGTTTGACAATTGGCCATGGGTAAATACGAACCAAACAAATGGGTAGGTTAAAATAACAAAAGACAAATGAGTTTGGTCAAACAACGGGATGTTCGCCAGGGAGGGTGTTGGCCACAGCCATATCTGTTGGTGCCATAGCAAGTGTTGATGGCAAGGTGCCTGTGCTTTCCCATTTAACTTGTTCAGGTCGACTTTAGGGACAGTCCAAGCTGAACTGGGAAGCGCAAACACAACAGCAACCATTTGTTGTTTGCCACTAGCCATCCCCCCAGCTTCCTGAGGCATAGCAAATGATAGGTTTGTAGCTGGCATTCCAACCAATCTGATCCCCAAATGCCATCTTTCCAGTGAAGCTGTTGGCAGTTGGGCTGACCAGGGCACCTCACCTCAGGAATTCCCCTCGGACAGCCACGGTGCAGGCTGCCAGCGATCATTTGGCGGATGAAGTTGAAGCTGTGACGAAGCCGCTCGGCGAACTCCAGCCACCAGAGGGATGAGGCTTGCTGCCCAGCGAGCCCCCAAGTTGAGAAACATCGAAATGATGACTTTGCTTATGAAATCAATCAGTTTGGGGGTAGTTTCGAGCAAGCAGTTTCAATGTGGCAGTTGCATTCATCACTTTGGGTATGGACAATCCTTAGCAGGATCTAGAAACATGAGAGGGGCGGTTCCATGTTCATGACATGGCATAGGCGTTGTTGCCGGTGGTGGTGGAGGTGGTTCATGCTGCTTCCCCAGCACCAAGTGGCAGATTGTCCCAAGGATTCAGAGCGTCTACCGAGCCTCCAAGATTCGCCGTAGTTGCTTGGTGGCAGAGGTTCGTATATTTTGGTACCAATAACATGAGCAAATCATAAGCTAAACTTCGGTGGTTGATGCAAGACCATTTGGAGATTCATCGATTCATCATCATTGGCAGGGCGCTTGGGCTCATTGCGCTTGATAACCTCTGGTTTCGTAGGCTTTAATTGTAGAATTTGGTGGATTCAACATGCTGGAACAGCTGGAGTGAGTTCTTGAGTCCTTGAAAATGCAAAGCTCAGCCAATCAGTTTTGGTTGTCTCTTAGCCTTCCTGGGCTTCCTTGTCCTGTTTCTTTTCCTGCTGTTGATAAGCCTGGCTCCCTGAGCTTAGAGATTGCTATCAAGCACATCCCAACGGCAGCCTTCTGGCCGTACTTGAGACACTTGGGCAGACCGCAGAGCCTCCAAACATTTCTTATTTTGTGTTGTTTTTCTAGGCTCAAACTCGAGATGCGTCTTGAACCAAGGTTTTACTATGTCCGTTCTTGAATCACTTTATTTTGGGGCCCCTATTTGCCTTTGTAATTTGGTCCAGTGGTTGTTTGAGTTGGGAACATCCCAACCTTTGGAAATGTTTGCGGACACCCATTTCAAACCATGGTCTAGAGATCAACATTTCCAGTTGTTGCTGCGCTCTTTTACCAGTCTCCTTTCGACTCATTTCTCAACATGGCATCTGTTGGCATGATTTCTCAAGGGTGAGTTTTCTCAAAGACCCAGCTGGCGCTTCAAGGTTGGCACGCTGTCGTGGGAAGCACCTTGTTGATCCAGGCACGGGAGGTTCAGGAAGCTCCATGGCGGAAGCTGAGCTGAAACACTGGGAAGTTGGATTTTCAGATTGTCATTCATCTGAGCTGTGAAGAGGGTTACCCCCGATATTTGAACTTTTTTATGGTTGAACTGATGGTGATTTATGAGCAAATGGATCTACCATTCATCCAGGTTCAACGGGGCAACCGCCAAATTATCCACCAGTGATGCAATGCCACCATCCACCGACTTTACACTGGGGGATTGTAGTAATGATTGTAAATGGTATATGCGAAAAACAATAAACATTTCTTTTGATCGTTTTGCATATGAGCACTGGTCAGCACTGGTCAATAGAAAGTGGTCTTTCAACTCATGAACTGATGATTATGACAAACATTATGATGAGCCCCGGATGGTTGGTGGATGTCCTTACGAAATGAAGGAGTTCGACCTTTCCACATATGACACCACTCGGACGCTACCCATCAAAAAAGCTGAGACTTTGACATCCCAAGGCCAATCTGTTTGCAGAAGGGAACGAATCTTATTCCGGAATCCCTTCATTCTGTTGTTCTTCTTGCATGGACCTGGACCCCAAAGGCTGCCAGGAGAACAGGCGCCCAACGTCTCCAAATCAGCTCCCATGACTCCCAAACCTCTCGCGCCGCCCCAGCGCGCTGTGCGTGGCTGGTCGGGCCGACGCAAAGCTCGAGCTCGGCGGTTCCAACGCCAAAGGCTGGAGGGGGAGCTGCGGTGAGGGCAGATTGCTGTGCTTAGAAAATCTCGCAGCAAGATGCAATCAGCGTGCAATTTATGTGTAAAGCAATGGTACTCATAGACTCCATGGGGAAAATTGGATGAGAAATGAGTAATGGCATGGCCAGGTTTTGACCTGCAGGTAGATTGCTTCAGAAAGTGATCGGCCCGATGTGGATAGTGGTGCCTTGCTACGTACATGGGTTTGTCCATCAATGTACACAGAAATCGGTGGATTAAAACAGGATACAGCACATGTGTTTTTTTTTCAAACCAGTTATGCAACAGCATGCAGTAGCGTCTCAGTGCATAACCTGGGTCAGCGGGGCCCTCTCAAGTCCCTGCGATGCAGCGTATGCCGCTTTTCCAGGCAGCTTCAGACTTACTTCTTTCACCAGTCTGCCGTTTGGACCTCATCTTGATGCCATGAAGATGGGTAGCTGCAGCCATGAAGATGGGTGATGAAAACGGCTAGGGATGGCTAGGGAATTTCTGGTTGCCAAGTGATTCTTCCAGGGCTCAACCTATCCAGTGATCAGAAGCCCTGCTAGCGCCTCAGGTGGTGATGCAGCGAACTTTCCGTGGATGGTGGAGCAGAAGGTGCCATGTCAGGGCAACTGGTCATCGTACATGTCCGTGAATGGTCATTTACAGGTACTTCACATCTGTCCACATTTGTTTACATTTTGTTTACATCTGTTTACATGTGTATACTTATGTGATCCGTTGTGCCTATACCTCAGTGTGCAATATGAGATATAAGGAGGTCTGGTCAGGTGCACAAAGCTGCTGGTTCTTATATGGCTGGAACCACCAGACCTGACTGCGCTATGTCTGGCTTGATAGGTATAGAACCAGGTGTTTCCTCTCTGCAGCGATGGCAGCTTTGCGCTCCAGGCATTTGCACGACTTCTATGGAAGGAAGAGGCGGCACAGCTTCGCATTGTCCAGATGACAATTCGATCGCACTGAAAGTCAACAGAGGAGATTTCAGGTTGTGTTCCGTGCGAATCTTCGTAACTTTCAGTAATTAATGTTAGATTCTTATTGATGAACCACCTATATATGTTTGGAATAAATCACCAGCTAGGTCAACTGTGGGTTTATGAGCAAACGGACCTTCCTGGATGAACTCTTCAACAGTTGCTTTGGGCTCGAAGGTACGTGCAGAAGTGCCTGAAGCGGGGAGAATGGACGAACACGTCGCTTCGCTGCATTCAGTAACAGCGCCGCACAGTACACAAACACACGCACACGCACACAGGACTGGCGACATTGAGTGGTCAATGCCTTGTTACCAGCATATGTCGTTTTCCGTGCAGCCTCGGCAGATGATCTCCATTCTCAGACTAGGACTCTGGAGAACAATGATCCCTGGAAGATCAACCCAATCCATGGATCCAAGCATCGATACATGGGAGCCTCCCGGTTCCATGGAACCAGTGGTGACATTGGGGCCCATGAGCTCCCGTGAGCTGCCGACGGCCAGGTATTTGGAGCAAGAACACCAGGATCCGCCGATGCGAAAGGGGGGAACCCATTGAAGCTCTCCACATACCGAGCCCGCGCAGCATATCATCAGGGCTTACATAGGGGTAGCCAATTGTGGGCTTTAACTATGGTCGAACGGCATCAGAAAGGCAATTGCCATTGTTTGTGATTTATTTGGCTTGACCATGATTGACCATGATCAACCATGATTGGCCATGAGTAGCATCATCAACCGACACTAAACACTATCAACCGTTATGAAGTAGCCACACGAGCCGTTTAAGCGAAAGGTCCCTTGGTCACAGGAGAACTCGACTGGGGTTTCAATTTCCTGAGTCGCATCGTTTGCCACCAAGATTTTATCAGATCTCATGTTGAGCTTGTTGCCTGATTGTCGTCCTGCTCAAACATCCCGAGCAACATCCAGCGACAGAGCCATAAAGGCGTGCTAGGTGCTGTGTCTTGCTGGCCTTCGCTATATCGCGTGTACTAGCAAAAGTAGTGCCCCTCGTCAGGTTTGTTGGTTCATAAGTATACGCAACAAACAAGCCAGCAATATCTATGATTTCACTTAGTTTATTTCATTGGATTCCACCTGTAGTTGGGAACCAACTTAAGATAGTTGGGATCACTCAGAATCACCAGCAAGGCTCTGAACTTGGCTATTGATCTCATGGGTGATTCTGACTTAGCCAACCCAACCCCACCAAGTGACCATTCTTTTTGAGTTGGCCAACTACTTGGATGATCATCCCACCGCCAGTACCTGGTTGGCAACCCTGGGGATTGTAGCCCATTGATCAATGATACCCCAGAAAGGATCCCCATGGTTGCGTTCACCAGGGCCCCCAGCAGTGGGATGATCAGCCCACCCTGGTGAACGGTTCACCCGCTGAAGCCGCGACCAGGAGAAGTTCGCTGTTGCCAAGATGGAAGAGGAGGAGCGGATGAGGCGCGCTATGCAGTTGTACTGGGCTAACAACTGGGGTTGTGGCCACGGTTGGCTGACAGTGGTGGATGATCATTTGATGATAAACAATTGTAAACCATTATGCAAAGAAGTCATGATAATGTATAGAAGACACCCCTGGACCAGGTCGATGACTGTTCCTCGACCATTGGCATCAACATCTATTTAAAAACCATTGTGCAGCTTTTTCGTCCGTCAGGAGAACCACAAATAAATGCATATCCACCAAAATCAGGATCGCAATTTGCTTGCATCGTCTCACACCCATCGTGACTGCTACATCAATCACATCCATATAAGCATCTTCGTACATTTTCATTTTCTTCAGCAGAACTACCATAAACGTCATAGCCATCATAACCACTCCAGCCACTGCAACCCTTAGACTCCAGTACAAGCACCACGACCACCAGAACCATGGTGACCAAAGCCATCCCTGAAGATAGTAAACCGTCATAGGCCATGATCATCCAGCAACCATCATAAAACATCATCCATGGTTTTCAACTTCCAGCGCTTGACCATTGTCTCGCGGGAATCAGTGAACCGATGTTATCTGTCAATTAACCATCTGTTCAAGCCAAAAGCAAGCCGTTATTAAGACCATATTTTAAACCATCAGTCAACCACTGACTATTTAGCCATCATTCAACCATCAACCATTCGTGAAGTACAAGTGTCCAACCATTGTTTCAACCCGCAGCTCATCATTTAAACAAATATGTAAACCATTATTCAAACCATTATTGAAACATGATTCAAACATATTCAAACATCATTTGATCATCATTGAACCATGCCGTACCCATCCGTTGTTTCAGCTTGTTTTTCATCACGCCAGGCAGGAGTTTTGCAGCGTGGCCGGCGAGATCCATCACTTGGTTCCTTGGCGGAGCTGCGAAGCAAACGGGCGACCTTTGGACGGGTGGATGGGAGGAGCCATGGTGAATGATGGTGAACGATGGTTGATGATGGTGATTGATGGTTGATGATGGTTAGTGATGGTGATTGCTGGTTGATGATGGTTGATGATGGTTGTGTGATGGTTGATGATCAATCATTATTGAGGGTTGATGATCTGCTTAGTGATGATTAAGCATGTTTTATGATGGGATCTGTGATACGGCTACGGATGTTTAATGATGATTAATGGTGGCAAGTGATGGTTGATCATGGCTAGTAATCGGTAAGGGTTGAGCATAGATGATGAGGAGTAATGGTCAGTAATGGCCAATCAGTTTTTTGAAAATGATTTTGAATAGTACCGCCTATCATCATTAGTGATGTCCAGTTAAATTGTCTAATTATGTTTGTCATATGCTTCGATGATGTTTGACACTGATTTGATGATCATTTCTAATGATGACAGTATGGCATCATTGCCAGTCAGTATGAAGCATATAGGGATCTTGAAGGTCATATCAACCGTTGTTAGCTAGTATTGTTGGTTGCTGACAAGCACCATTAGTACGCAGTCATATTTTGAGCACTATTCTTTGCACAATTACACGTTATTTACCATCTCTCACCATCATGAGTCAAAACACAATGTTTTGATATATTTACAAGGCTTGGACACACACGGATCACCTGTATTCGTGCATCACTACAAGTAGTCAATGACCCGCTGAAATGCGCACCTTTACATTGTGAGATTCTGAGATATCAGTTAATTATACCGTTCGCCATATCATAAGTGCACACATGTATACATACCAAGATTAGAAAACGACGAAAAAAACTGGAAAAAGTAAATCTCCAGCGAATTGGTGGAGGTGGAGGAATGTTTTTCCATCCTTTGAGGCTCTTTACAAGACAGTCGTTCACAAATGATCATGCTCATGATGCAAACGCGTTTTGTTTACATGATAATGTAACACAATGCAAAATTTTCATGCTTTTGAGGGTGATTCAGCTTGGCATTTTCAGATGCCAAGCGACCTCCCAGCTGTTCCGTGGTGCCCAGGTCAGTACCAAGAGCATCCCAGGCATCCGATGTAAACCGTCCCTGAATTTCTCTTCGGCAGTTGGGGGTTCACATCTGTGAGATGTGGCTGTGACATGCTATGACGCTGTTTGAATCAACAGACGGGTAAAGCCATGGGCAGTTGGGACGGCACCTGCTTGTGACATGCCTTGCGCTTTGCAGCTCGGTTGTTTTGTTGCGTCTCATTGGGGTGTTTTTGATGCGGGTGTTTTTCAAAATAGGGGACCCCTCAAATCATCCGTTATATTTAACATTTGTAGAAATAAGCCAATAATTCCGGGTTCCATGATACCTGATGAGAGACGGAAACTCGCCAGGAACAAACAAGTAGTACAAAATGAGCAACGGTTAATCTTGGTGAAATGTGAGGAATGATGGAGCACGGTCAAGAACGTTGACGATGAGAACTAACTGCAACATAACCAGTGGCCATCCTGAAGTGGTACTGTCCAGAGTCATTGCCAGTATTCACCACTATTAATCATTGCTAAACACTACTGACGTTCAGTGGCAGCCAAGATTCACCATTGTTCATCATTACTAGCCACGACCACCCGCTCTTCGATGATCATCCCACGGCTAGTAACTGGTTTGTAACTATGGTTAGTGACCATGGTTGGTAACCTATTTATCAATGATCTAACCCCCTAAGCGTAGTTACAACCCCCATGGTTACTAACTAGTTACCAACTGTAGGATGATCGTCCAAGTTGTTGACAAGCATTCCCAGAGAGGCATCTACAACCCTCCGTACAACGACCACTTACCTCGTGCTTTCGACAAGCCCATCGAGTGCCTTGGAAAGGGCTGGAAGGGAAGACCTTGGTAAAACCTTGACTGAATTAATGGGTGGATTTGTGAGTAAGAATCTACCAGCTGAATACTTTTTCAGAGTCTTCAAAGGGGGGGGTATAGTGAAGTCTGACGCTTTTTTGATGAGCCAACGGTTCCATCCCTTGCGTTATATCAATGATCAAGACATGGGCCTGTATTTCAGCAAGTCAACTTCCTCCACTCCAGGTCAGCTTTCAACTACCAAACTTGAAAGATGGGAATGATCATCATCATCATCATCATCATCATCATCATCATCATCATCATCATGATCATCATCATCATCATCATCATCAACATCATCATCATCATCATCATCATCATCATCATCATCAACATCATCATCATCATCATCATCATCATCATCATCATCATCATCATCATCATCATCATCATCATTGTGATGTTTACAAGTGGTAGAGTCGACCATCAGTACGGTATTCCGTTGCTGACGTCCCGTGGCCTCCCTCCGTTGCATACCGCACAACCGGGCCAGCGCGAAGGCAACATCTACGAGAGGCTCTCCGAGTGCAGTTGCCTAGGCCGGGGAGGTGACTGCCGTCTGACGACCAGGGAACTGTCACCAGCACTGCTGACACAATCAACAACAGCAAAGGAGAATTGTTTGGTTTGCCATCGTTTGTGGTTTGCCATCCTGGATCTAGCATTCAAGGACTACAGGTGAATGAAGACCACAGCACTAGGATTACAGGTTATCTCTGGTTGATTGAACACATGGATTGAACTCGTATCCAGCTCAACCAGCCCTGGGTGTGAAGAGGACATTTAACTGGTTTCGACCGATCTTGAGTAACTGGGAGCCTACAAGATATGATGTATCATATCGCCGCTATGTTTGGCCCTTCCTGGCCGTTCCTAAGATGTCTTGATCCCCACTGAACTAGCACACTATCAACGACCATTCTCAATCACTTGCCATTCACCATTCACCATACCGCACTTATCAAGCATTCATCATTATCAACAGACCATTATTCACCATCCATTGCCAATCACCACTATTAGCCATTATCCGCCGTCATCAACCATTGTCAACAAATAGTTCCCATCAAGCATTTACCATTAATGACCATTCTCAACCGCCAGGCATCATGAACCAGGAAGAACCATCATTCTGCACCTTTCTTAATCATGGGCCTCCATAAGAGTCCCATACTTGCAGGTCATTGCGCCGCCCGCGGCACAGAGTACCTTGGTCAATGATTGACGCTAAGTTGAGCACCGTAAGCCACGATCAACCGCTGCAAAGCAGCATCATTGAGCATCAGAAACCCTTGGTTTATCAACTTTTTACAACCTTGTAAATTCAGGATTCATGGATTGTAAAGGATGATCTCTGGTGGTTGGCCGAACGTCCAGGTTGCTGCTCTTGATCAAGATTTGGACACCCTTGTAGGCAACAAATAGCTGTTCCCTTTTCAGGAGAGAACACATGCGAACTTGGAGGCTTATCAGGTCATATATTTTGGAGGTTGTTTGGATAGCTGCACATGCGAACAGAAAGCATCATAGTCATGACTCAAGCTCTGAAATCGATCATAGTTCCTAAAATGGGAGTCAAGTCATTGGGCACCTCATTCTTTATTCACCACTTATGAGCAGTTTCATTGAAAAACAGCGGGTAGCTACCACCAAGCTGCTGTGGTTTCTCACCATCTTTCTTGATGTCAGACTTGTTGTCCCTGTTCCTGTCTAGCTGGAAGCTTCAAACAAGTGTTCTTTTCCCACATATTTGTGAAATTTGGTTGACTAATGGTTTTCATACGGGCGGAAATCACCAACCAGCTTTGGTACTCAATCGCTTCGAGTCGTAGATCTGCCACTGAGGCAGCTCAAGTTGGAGGCGCTCGATGTGGTAGTGGGAAGCTCAGACATCCGAAAAGGCGACCAGCTGAAAGCAGCTGAAAGCGCTTGCGCTGTGAAACCTCGGCGTCTCAACAATGGCAGTGCTCCTCAGCCCATCCCCATGTTTGTTACTGTTGGTCCAACCATGTTTTCAGCAGTTGGAAACATGAAGACAGAAAATATTTTGCAATTGGACTGAGCTAATAGCTAAACCTGTCTTTTTTTCCTCTTGCTTTTTAGCGTTTCCCCTCTGAACCG
>VSDK01007512.1:196522-215130 GCA_009767595.1 Symbiodinium kawagutii | reverse complement strand
TGAACCGCTAGAAACTAGTACTCAATAATGAATGATGGCTGGTTGTGACTATTCACGCTGAATGATGCTTGACGATCGTCAATGATGCTGTTGGCAACAGTTGTCAACAAGTAACGCTTAATGACGATTTGATCAATGATGCTTAATGCTTAAGGACTGTTTGCATATATCCGTACAGGGATGAGGCAACCAAGCTCATTGGGAAACACCCCATTTGTTAGTGGAGCTGCCTATCTCTAGGGAAGCGCTGCTTACATGATTCTCACAAGAAAGCGTTTTTGTCCTTTCTTGTGTTTGTTTGCTGATCACAGTCAACATTACAGATGCTTCCAGGAACAATCTTTTTTGCAATGCTTGGTAGCAGGAAATGATGGCCAATCATGATTGATGGTTGGTTGTGGACCTTCAGGATGTTTGATGAGGATAAACTTTTGGCAATGATGCTTGTAAGGATGGTCGGTACCGGCTATCACCAACGAGTTTGTTTGTTGACCTTTTGCTTAGAGCCACAGTTTAGGCAGAGACTGGTCTGCACAAAATGGATGAACAACAAGCTGGGCTTTGAACCATTGTTGAAATCTTGAAAACATGATGAGTCGAACCTAGAACCTTTCGACCACGAAAGCTATCCAGAGAGTGACACATCTACCCCTGTCGTGTTGATGGTACCTTTCTCTTCTACAAGACCAGTCTGGGGCGGAAGTGGGACCAAAGCCTGCGATGCTTTGTGCATGACCGCATCAGCAACCACAGCTATCGTCAGCCATTGATCAACGAATACCAACCATAGCTTAACCCGGTACAGCTCTGGTGCAGCCCCGGGCCACACTAAGTCTCGCAGAGGGAGATGCACGGCATGACAGGCCGATTTTGAACGTAGATGAAGCAGCAAGCAATGTGGAGCAGGGCTCAGTTTATTCGTTGGTTGTGATTCGTCGTGATTGGTCGTGATTGGTCGTAGTTGGTTGTGGTTGGTTGTGGTTGGTGTGGTTGGTCGTGGTTGGTCATGGTTCACTGATTGTTGGTTGTGGGTGGTTGTGGTTGGCTGATTGTTGGTTGTTGGTTATTGGCACAATGATACCAGGGACTGGATTGTAATAGGCACTTGGGGACCATGAAGAGCTTGTCACGTTGTGCAACACTTGCATTGTATAACAAGTTTTATGCCTCCACTTGGTTTGTAAGAGGTGTGTTTTTCTCCACGCGCTGAGAAACCCAGATTAAAAGAATCAGCTTCGGGATAGACTACGTATCACCACGATTGAACATCTTGAACGTGTTCCGCTGCATCATTCTTTGGGTCTCGGGTGTACTAACCCTGACTGCAAATGTGACCCACGTATGTGAAACTTGGATATGTAAAACCAGTCCTGCTCGTGGACTTCAAAACCAAATATCTATATACATACATAGTGTATGTATAACATATTTACACACAAAGGCAAAGTGTCACATCTTTCACGCATCCTTTCAATTAGTTACTGTACTTGATTACATCAATCTGAGAGCTTCAATGTACCTCGCTGCTGATTTCCCCCAAGCTCACCCAGGGATATGGCAAGCCGTCCGCTTCGCCGCAGATGGAATGACATCGCCGCCACAAGACCTCCCTGATCGAGCGGCATGCGTCTTCAGGAGCTACGACCTTGAAATGTTGCGGTTGTGTTTCTTCATTCGCTTCCCTCCTTATTCGCATACTTCACATACTTTGACTTAGACATTGGTGTTCCACCTGTCCTTTCTGCCCGCAACCAGTCCGCAACAGTTTGGACAGCTCTGAAAACTTGGTTGGCGCTGAAAGAGAGTGGTCCCATTGAGCTCCAGGTAGCGACTAGCCCAAGCTGGACCCATATTGACGGTAAACACCATGAGCATCAGGCATGAACCATCCACCATCCTGGGATCCTTACCATCAATCATTATCATCTTCCACCATTATCAACCATTTAGTACTCTTATACATCTCTATGATCCACCTTATACCATCAGTATATCATCCATCTTATACATCCTTATGAAATCTCAATGCACCATCATTGAATGATTTTCATGAGCAACTGCAGGTCGCTTGTCCCAGGACCGCCAGCAGTGGCCGGTTGCAGAAGGTGCAGGGCCCTTTCAGATCCAAAGAGCAGATCGAGGTGGCCAACGTCAAGGCGCGGGCGAATCCCAACGTGGCCAGTCGTTGTGGATCGAAGGATTCGCTGTTGGCGCTATGGATGGCAGATGGTTATGGGATGGTCATGGCTCAGAACGCCCACTTCATTGGAGTTTTGAATGGTTTTGATTGGTACTGCTTATGTGGACAAATCTCGCCGCGACAGTAACTCTATATTTGATTTTCATATATGTCATTCAACCATACTATATTGTCATGTCTATATGTACAGTACACATTTTATACAATCTTTTCAGTTCAACAACCACATGCGCCACATGCGTCAAGGACGCGCCCGAAAATTCACACCTCACAGGGGCTGTGGCTGCGCGCTCGGTTTCGGTGCCTAGGCAGCTCACCTCTACAGATCTGTGCAGGTGGGAGTCGGGGACGGAGATCTTAGCTTTGAGTCAGATGGCAACCAGTCATCGTTGATCGTTCCTAACAATGGCTGGGGAATGGTGCATGGTGATTAACAATGCTCAAGCATCATAAGTTTCATGATCAATCATGGTTTGTCATGGTTCATAATCTATGGTTGATGGTTGGCCATGACTGGTTCGTAAAGAATGATTGGTCAGTAGCGGTTGGCTACTGGCGGCCACGAGGCAGGAGGAAGATGGTCCTAAAAAACCAAGTATATAAGATATAGCAGCGATGCAGTGATATAGGATTACGTGAATACTCAACAACCAGTCAGAGATATTTGTATAACAAGATATACTGAATACTCAGCACATATCAATATTATATGGACAGCAGAAATCATGATTCTGGTACAGCAACCGTCAATCTTTTGGGTATCACCAACTATGGATCTACGCAACGGGTACACATGCAGGGGGGTATGTTGTTCTAATTGGAATTGCAGCCGCTAAACTCACGTGTTGAAGTTTGGGTAGAATGGTTGACTGGTCGTATTTTTCACTGGTGGGGGACCGACTGCTTTGCGTTCTTCAACAATTTTTTTTCGATGTCAGGCATCCACTCCATGGCATTTGGAAGCTCAAGATCGTGTCATGCAGAACAGGCAGGGGACTGGGGGCTTATGACGCACATAGGGCAGTTCACCTGCAACAACCTGCACCAGCAAGTTATCCACCAAATGCACACTGTCCCTGCTGTATTGGCAGATGTAGGAATGTTTCGATATGATATGTACTAGTATAGGCGTACGTATGTAAGTAACGGATATAGACATGCATGTATCTATGCATTTATGGATGTTTGCATTCTCATTTGCGCATGCGCACATACGCACACACACACACAAGCACCTGCCAACTTATGACATTTATGTGTGGGTGAAGATGGAGATATGTTGGTGATCCTGGTTGGTTGCTCCCGATGATCCATGATGCTTGGGCTCGCAATCAACGTGGGTCGACAGGAAGGGTTGGTGACGGCAATGCTGAGGTTCATTTGGAGCTCATCTTCATGAGGCTCATCGCAATCATAGCGCATCACATATCATCATGGCCTCAAGTCGATGAACCTACTTGGATGTCCCCACTGCTACTGGCGACATTCACCGTGGTCATAGGGGTGACAGGGGTTATAGGTACCCTCCTTCTACGGTCATTTACCATGGCTTCTCCCAGGGAAGTGCCCTGCTCATCGCCCTTGGAGGCTATCGAAGATGATGCGAACGAGTCCAGAGGATTTCAAGACCCCTGGAAAGCCCGCGGACCGACCTGTGCCAGCGAGCATCAATGCGTCAGGGATCCCTGGTGGAGCTCAGGGGGGGGCTTGCCACGCACCAGGGCTGTGCTCAGATTGGAGTTTCGGATTCTGTGGAGCTCCTGGAGCTCCTGGGAACTTTGGGAATCCGAGCCACCTCCATGAAAGCCTCGGTGGTTTCGGCCTGATCCGCTGCGATCCAGGTCTGTGCCATATGTGGAGAAGCCCTTTGAGCTGCGGGATGCTTCCCGGCTGAAGAAACCGTTGAACGACAGGAGCTAGGGAACCACAGGAACCACTACAGGAATCCATGAACGTACTGGTACAGGGTAAGTTCCTGGTAGGGTCAGTTGGGTTCCTGCGGTTGCTAGGTGGTTAGGGCCAATGAACGACAGGAACCTCAGGTATGTGTCCATTTGGCAGTTACGGTCATTTGATCTTATGGTATTCGCCCAGAATGACCACCTACAACATCAGCTGTTGGTTTTGCAAACCCATGGCTTTTGGGGCCCAGTTGGTGGCTGGACCCTTGATCTTTGAGAAACCCACGCTTGGTTCTTCGAAAATGAAACAGCAGCCACGGCCACCTCTGCTGTTGCCACATTTGTGGGTCCATGAGTTTCATTACCGCAAGACGCCCAGTTTGGGCACACCATTGATAGCCCCTCAAAAAAGCAGTTGGCACAACCAGGAAGGCCCGTACCTCAAGCAGACCACTGGGGAGGTTGCGTTCACTACCGTGGGTACCATCTGGAGCGACAGCTGTCAGCAGTTGCCAGTTGCCTGTGCTGATCACTTTGTGGATAGTTGCTGGTTGGAGATGGGCCTGGGAACATCGAATTGAGCTAGGCTTGAACCACTCGTGCTTTGGAAGCTGCTTGGGCGATGGGTGAGCCAAACAGTGCTTGTTTATCAATGGTGTCCCAAACTGCTTCAAAGATGTCCATTTTGAGGCAACTCCGGGGTGCGATACACCATAGAGTCTGTACATAGCAAGCTGCTAAGAAACATGGAAGTTGACCCTGCCCCGCCCCACGTAGCCTCAAGCTTTGGATTCTGAGGATTACTTGGAACTGCCCAAAATCAGGCGCGGAAGCTGCTTGAGCGGCAATCGCCATACCTTGGTTTAGGGTTTCCCAGAACCAACAAGGCACGACTGGAGGATTTCTTCAGGTCATTGCCTGGGAGGTGAACTGTCGCTCCCATTTCTTTGGTTTGGGCTTCGACATGAACGGTGGCAACTCAAAGGCAGTCAGCATAGTGCAATGACTATGATACATGATGAAATATGATGAAATATGATAAAATATGATGCATACTTTTGGACTGTACATGGCTATGACAGTGTTGAAGGTGTTCAATTGGATGATTTCCTGATGAAGATAGCAACTATGTCTTGTGATCTCGACGACTTCCAAGATCACACCTTGGTCCGCCATGCCCACATCAGTTCGTCTGCGAGGGGCGTAGTGCAGGGAATGCGAAGAGCCTGCCAAAATGATCATTTATGCAGGGTATGGATGGGTATGGTGGATAACATGATAGGCGGCGTTGGCCCAGCTGCTCATGAGATGTCTGTCCAAAACCTACCTTGGACACTGTGGATGTTGGTGGTTCAAATTGCTTTCTTAGCGATGATCCATCCCAGCATTGCACACTGAGTCTGTTTTCGTTCATCCTTGGGTGCCAAATCATGACTTCAGCATCAACTCCAAAGAGGTGCCGGTTCTTGCGCCTTGTGGCACTCCCAAGATGTTCTTAGCTCTGGCAGCTGCGCAACTTAGATCACCTCCGACGGTGCGATGCTGCCAGGTGAAGGGAACACTGTACCGATGATGACCAGTTAGCATCATCAGTTTTACCCCTATTTGTTGGTTACTTCCATTGACCTATTTTTCAGTTACTCTTCTCATTTCTTGGTTTACATATTTAAAAGCTTGTAAGATCTTATAAGTCCATCAACTTAGCGGATCGTCGATGGCACATGGGTAGGCTGTTAGCCTTGATGCTTAGCTCCTTGGAGAGTGCCAGCTGCAGGGACAAGCCACCGTTCTACACCGCCTTTCCCAACAACAAGAACTTTGAGGCGCTGAGCCAGTGAAAAAACCCTAATGAATCAGCTGGGGTCATATTGGCAGCAGATCTTTTTCTAAAGATTTTCTGTGCCTTGAGATTTCGGAGCTGAGATTACGTATAGATTTTCTGTTGTGTTTATCATATCCTTTTCTGGCATATGTGGGATAAAATGTTTCTGACACTATATGGTAAACTATTGACTATGATGATAATGATAAACTAGTAGGATATTATCATATCCTATTGGTGATAGACTGTGATGAGACTGGTTAATTTTGGTTAGGCTATCACCACCATGATGGGATTAGAATCCTTGGGAGGTGATTGTAAGGCGAAATCCCCAGTCATCAATCACTACCAAAATCCGCAGCTCAAGGGTCGCATTCGCTGACCTGTTGATGGGCTGATTCTGAAGCCAACTGGTTGACTGAGGAGATGATTATGACTCATGACTGATGAGAATTGAGGTGTAAACCACCAACAGCAACAGTAGCGGACCTGATATCCAAAACATTGGCTTTTTCCCAACCTCGGATGATTCCCTGACGAAGTTGAAACCTGTCAGACTCTTATTGTCACAGACGTTCCTATTTTTGTTGTCTCTACTTCTGGTTGTATTGTTAACGATGCTACTACTCTTATTGTTGGTGTGAGTCATCTCATCCTGACCCTTCTGCTCCTCATCATCATGATCACTGCTCTTACCATGGTTTGACTAGCATCCGTGTACCATCTCGAATTGGGCTTGAAACCATTTGTAGCAGTTGGCTATGAGCCAAGTGTTTGGCGCAATAGGCACCTATCAGTTCATCCATTTCTATCCGAGGTTAACCAACTGACCAACTTAGATGAAGCATCCGCTAGAGCTTCGCCTCCTGCGTTGCTACCAGGAGCTTAATGAACAGCCCATGGTACCTTCTGGGCATGTCTGAGAAGTGGAGCGGCTGGCAGTGGTGGTAGCTGCAGGGGTGGTCACGAGTAAGTGGTGAACTCTTCAGTGAGTAGTCCTGGAGTTGCTGTTGCATTTTCACTAGGCAAAAACGGCAAGATCATGATCGAAAACTGCGATTGATATGGTAAACTAATCGTCCATCCAGGCTTACAAGGTGGTTTCTCAAAATAGGGGGAACCCCCAAATCATCCTTTATATTAATCATTTTTATGCGTGATTCGTCCATTTCTGGGGTCCCCTATGAGGGGAGAACCCTCCATTATAGTGAACCAATGGTCCAACCAGGCATGTTTGAACAGGGGGATGGCCCAACCCTGCTATGACTATTCTTGGAGGTCCCCACAGCTGATACCGGCACTCTGCACACAATTTCCAAAAATCGTGGTTGAGCTGTAACCGAAGTTGGCGAAGCTTTGCAACGGATGAAAAGTTTGTTAGAACACTTGCTATGACTATGACCATTCTTCAGTGGACTATTCCGTTCGTGCTTGTTTCAACGACCGTGTGTTGATGACGAAGACAACCGAGGGAGGTATGACCTGGAGGGTAGATTGGAGGCAGGAACTGGCTCATGATTATGGCTGCTTTCATGGTGAGTCAAATGGTTCGGCCGCCACCGCGACTTGTAGCGATTTAGGGAGCCCGACTTGTGCAGTGGCTCGCGCATGCTGGGAGTGTGAAGAACGCAACCATCCCAATCAATTCGTTTTCGTAGCTCGTTAACTTGTCCTGAAGCTTCGGGACAGTGTTGAAGCTGGTGCTGCACTGGTGAATCCCTTCTTCCCAATGTCAAACACATGCTTCAATGACTTGGCATGGAAAGTTCCATGCTTCAAATGTCGGATCCCCTTGTGCCAGTCGCAGGAGCTCTTATTGGGAAGTGTAGCTCGTCATGGCAGTTCACCATACCGCAATGCTGCTTTACAACATTGGTTATAGTGACATAGCGGGCGCTTATGGCGGGGGAAAGGATGGGACAGGGAGCAATTTTCCATCTCTTAATGGATGTGGATGTTTTTTTGAGGTTTCATGGCACCTCAAAAGGGCTGAACTTTGGGCGCACCAGCTGGTAGTTCGATCAACTGGTCTCACGACAAGGCACAAAGCCTGCCAAGAAGTGGAATTGGCGACAGCATTAGATTTCTGCTGTGCGCGGTGATCCATCTCACCCCCGACGATGGTTTGGATCAACGAATTTCATTGGAAGTCTTTGCCGCGACTCATTTCATTGAGATGGGATGGCTCGGTGATGTCCATGAAGTGTTGAGTCCAGATGCTCGCTCGGACAGCGAAGGTTCGATACGGGTCGGGATCCTTACCATTGGGTGAAAATACCAAGGAATATGCTCATTGCCCATTCCTCTCATTCCTGGTGTTGCTCGGTAGGGGTAGAGGTACTGGGTTTTGACACAAGCCGATGTCAGAAGTCAGGATCATGAAGAATTTGCAGGTCAGAAGACTGCATGCGGGACGAAATCACAGGCTCAGTACTGAACTTCTAGTGGTAGAACTCAACACAAGCCACGGAACTGTTGACATTCATGGGTTCCAAAAGTGCAGTAACACTATGGATTGAGTTTTTCCTTGAATATTTTTGTTTTGGCCCTCTGACACGATTGCTCCGACAATAACAGCAGCAAAAGCATCAACAAAACTGCTCCCACCACGACAACAGCTACTAGCACTGCTAGCACTGCCAGCACTGCCAGCACTACAACAGCTGCAACACCTACAGCTGTCAAGGACTGTTGATTTGGAAATATGTTGTACCTATGTTTGTGGGCTTCTTGCAGCACTTTCAATACTTTCGATGACATGGACAAGTCCTGGAAATCCCGGATTTCTTACCCTTATACTTGGTCATCGGACCTGACATCTGTCACTGCCCAGGGAGACCAGGATAGCTGTAAGCTAACAGCTATTGACCATGCCTAGTTGGGTGACCAGCTGTGGGTTCTGTAGCGGAGCAGCCCCCAGTACAACTCTCAGAGCTTGGCTGGGAGCAACAGCGGCCCAAGAGGTGGCAGCGGCAGTGGGCCCGTGGGGGCTCGTTGAGACCCAGATTTTTATGGCTGATGTTTAGTCCTTTATTTAACCAAAAACCAGCTGTTGCTCGGTTCTCTGCTAATTTTCAAACTGTTTGCAAGTATATCCCACGAACTAGCACCCCAGTGTCTTTTTGTTGTTTATTTTTTGTTGTTTGTTGTTCATTAGTTGTTGTTTCTTATTTGTTGTTGTTATTCTTTCTTGTTGCATTGCCATTCTTGGGTTGGCGATCTTTGCTCTGGTATCATAGCTCATCAATGGTATTCACCAAGTGGGTGTGTAAGAAAAAACAAACTAACCTCGCTTAGCAAGATGAAGCGACGAGCAACGGGCTTGACATCCACAAGTGTGAACTACAGATGGAAATCAGCACTGATTCTCCTTGGTTTACCATTGAAGCATCGATTTGTGGTCTTATGCAAAGTGATACAAGGAAACCGAGGGAAAACATATCATCTACGGTCAGCAATTTTACTGGTCTTCTTGTAACCGTCAAGCATACCATTCGTAACAACAGTCGCAATCCACTATGTCAGTTTTTACTATTGACTATGTTGGTATCTCATATTGTCTACTCAGGGCAAACGTTGACAAGATCGACGGTACCATGGTGAATCGCTGACATGAGCATTCTGAGATGGAGATGGTGCTTGATCACAAGCTCTTGGCGTGAAAACATGAAGATTTCAACAGCCGTTTTGGCCAGAGCATTGATTTTGGCAGGGTTTGGCAGCAAAATTTGGCAGCATGTCCTCCATGGCTTTGAGCATGTCCTCCATGGTTGGTTTAACGCTGCTTGGGAGCTGGTTCTTGTGGCTGGCCTGGGCCATCCATGCGTGGAAAAAGCACTTTTCCCAACGCCTGGTACGGTCCCACCACTCCAGCGCCAGCAGCTGCCACAACCGCCGTCCACAGCTCAGACGATCGAACCCAAGCGGTTGCCCTGCACAGGCCAGCACTGGAAAGCCGTTTTAGCAGTTTTTGTGGTGGTGGTGGTTGTGCTTGTTGTGGTAGTAGTCGTCGTGGTGGGGGTGGTGGTTGTGGTTGTGGTTGTTGAGGTTGTTCTTGCTGCCGCTGCTGGTTTTGATGGTGTTCTGTTGTTTTTGTTGTTGTGTTTGCCGCTGTTGCTGTGGTTGATGTCACCGTTATGAATCTTGTTGGCCCTCTTGTTGGTGCTAGCGCTGTTGGTAGTTGTGGCGTCAGTGTGTTGCTTGGAATGGGTCACGAATCTGAACAGTAGTCATCTATGGATAGATAGATAAATAGATCGATAGATACATAGATAGATAAATAGACCGATAGATAGATAGATAGACAAATATGCAGGTATATAAGTCCGAGTATCCATTGCATGATTGATGGCAAGCTGTGAACCACGAGACAGTGTCATGCAGGCCTTCCAGCTGGACATGAACCATGTGCACCTGAGTATGTGGCAATACCTGTGGGCAGCCCATGTCATTGCTCTACCAGCCTTGGCATTGGTGATCCAAGGATGGTGTCAAATTCACTTTGCTCGTCTGCTGAAGTTCTGTGGCTTTCTGACGGAGGCTTCGGAGGCGGATTTGCGGCGCATGATCTACAACTTGGTGCTGGAAAACTTGTGCACGGGAGTGACCGGCTTCGAAGACACCGAGGAGGGGCGTGTGGCCACCTTTGTCTACAGCCCATTTCCTGTGTACTTGGACTCCGAAGGGCAGGTGCTCAGTGAAGTGAAGCAGAAGATGCAAGTGAAGTTGAATCTCTCCGGAGGTGACTTCGTCAGTGCCGAGCTTGATGGTCAGCCATGCGCTCTCACTGATGCTGCCGTGCTGCTGGCCCACTATGTGATTAATGTGAACCATCCCAAAATTCATGCCTATGCCAACTGGGGCATCGATCCAGCGGACAGTACCGGACGGTACTTGCAGAAAATGAGCGTGGTCACGGCCTGCTACAATCACTATGGTTTCAGCAACTTCCCTCAGATGGCTGGGAACATGGTTCACAAGGAAGCAGGGCTAGGATTTCAAACCTGCCTCAAAAATTCCATGCTCACCGGCGTCTGCGAGCACAAAAAGGTAACAGCCCTAGCAGAGCACTCCAAGTTCTTGAACTTCGTGATCCAGTTGAGGATTCCTTTCAAGCAAGCTTTCAGGCATTGCCGAAAGGATTTCCCACACAGTTACAACTGTGAAGCGCATTTCTTGGGGACCGTGGTTCACTCTTTGGACCATTGGGCCTTTTGCCGGACGATTGATCCGTGGCTCTTCAGTGTATTGAAGCCATCAGAGGACCTCCAGACACTGCACCGCACTGTGCTCCTTGCTCGTTGTTGTGCACTGGACGACATCCCCACGATGGGCCTTGAAAAGTATTTTAGGGATGGCTGCACGGAGTTCCATCGGATTGTGTACTCTGCCGCAAAGCTTCTGGATGCGGAGCTAGCCGATCAAATCCAGACGTGCATTGTGAAATGACATTTTGCATTAAATTATTGCCTGCAAGAATTATATAGAAATGTCATTGTTCTTGCAGCATCATTCCTGCATGATTGCAGGAGACGCAGGTGGCACAGACGTGCATTTTTTGTTTTGAATTATTGCCTGCAAAAAAAATGTATAGGTATAGAAATGTCATTGTTCTTGCAGCATCATTCCTGCATGATTGCAGGAGACGCAGGTGGCACAGACGTGCATTTTTTGTTTTGAATTATTGCCTGCAAAAAAAATGTATAGGTATAGAAATGTCATTGTTCTTGCAGCATCATTCCTGCATGATTGCAGGAGACGCAGGTGGCACAGACGTGCATTTTTTGTTTTAAATTATTGCCTGCAAGAATTGTATAGGTATAGAAATGTCATTGTTCTTGCAGCATCATTCCTGCATGATTGCAGGAGACGCAGGTGGCACTGTGTCGTCAGCCCTTGAAAACCAGATCGAAAAACCCGCGCCCGGCACTGCCCTGCACCCACACTGTTGGCACCGCCCAAGCTGACGCCGATCGCACGCAATAGGAACAGAATAGGCTTGTATTGTGGTGTGTGGTCGGTATTTCTGTATTCTGCGTGCAGGAGATTTAGTTGCTATAGTTTGCATCTCTATGGAGGACCAAGGGTTTCCATGCCCGGGAAAAAACATTTTTGTTGCGACGCAGACCAATGATGGGTGGTAATCAAAAAGTATTTGTCAATCATTGGATCCAAAGTTCTTGGCATGTACGGAGGCGACATGGCCACCCCACACCGTGATGATCCTGGAGAACCACCACTTTCTTGGGTTGCGTTGACCAGTGATCACTACACCCTGGGTTTCTTTATTGGGTGAAGGCTGGTGTGTGGGGTGTTATTTCAAGTAGCGCACCATAAAATACATTTCATTTCGCATGAATTTATATGATATGTAGTAGCTGGTGATTACCCTATTTCAATGATGGTTTCGTGAAATGGGAGAACCCCAAATTTTCCAATGTTGACCTTTCACAGCGATAAACCATCCGTTTCTCAGGGCTTCCAAATGTCAAGAGTTAAGAAACCACCATATTATATTCATTTGAAAATATGCATGCAGGTACACCCTTAAGGTTGGGTACACTTCGCTTGCATTGCCGGAGGCATCCGTCGCGAAGATGACAGAGCTCTGCCAAGAACGGAATTCCGGCGAGGACCAACGATGGTTGTTCACAATGTTCATCCATTGGTGGTTGGTCAACGGCTTTGTGCTGACGAGCTACTGGTAGATCAATCAGCAAGAACCTATCAATCATGGGTCAACCATGGTCAACCATTGATAGTTGGCGGTCAGTAGCGATAAGCATTGAAACTATATGGGATTTCAAAACATGGCCATGTGATCCCTGATGTGCCTGGTTTGGCGTCGCGACATGATCCATTGAAGCCATGATGGTTTGTCCTGGAAAAAACGACTTTCTTGGGTTATAGCTAACCAGTTGACCATAGCTGAGCCACGATCATAAAACCCCTCAGTTTCCGCGATATGTGGAGGATGGTGGAGGGGGTATCAGTTTTTGCAGCAAACAATCACTGTTCGGGAGATCAGAGCTTAACATTATGCAGCTCCATAAAAATGGTGAGCAAGCATAGGATTCGTTGATCAAAATTGTAGAAAAATCATACAGAGTGGTATTCCTCAGTTAGCTAACTTAGCTTATAACTAGGGTAGCCACCAGTTACAGAAGATATCATTATAGTTAGGTGCCATACAAAACAATTTACAACCAGGGAGTATCACTCTGTAGATAGGAGACCCATGTCCATCAGCGCTTGGAAGTCATGTGGCAATGGTTCACGACTAGGGCACCAAGCAAGCTGCGAAAGATAGGATTTCTAGTTCAAAAGCAAACAGAATCTGTTTGGTGTTGATCATTTTGGTCAGCGGCATACATCTAAAACATTGTTCCCAGGGAATCTACAACCGCCAGTTTGTTAGCGATTATTCGGATTTTGGCCCAGGAAACGGGAAGTGTGTTAAGCAGCAGAAGCCATAGCTTTTGGAAACTCGTGATGTAGTGCTGACTTTGGTTCACGAGGTTGCTCTACAATTGCTTCTTGATGATGATGATGATGATGATGATGATGATGATGATGATGATGATGATGATGCAATCACTTGGTTGGTTGATGAGAAAATCTACCGGAAACCCTCGTTCTAGCCACCAATCAGACAGTGTTCCCGTGGATTTTCCCATCAGCTTCTAGGATGGTCATTGTTGCTCATGAAATCGGCGCCAGTCTCACTGGAACGATGCGGCCTGGTCGCAGCATAGTATGAAAAGCGGAGCCACCCCGCCAAAGGGCCCCGCAATTGACATGCTGATTTGGGGCAAAGGAAGGAATTCTCACCAAGAGGGCACCAACTTCATTGACTGGATTGACTGAAATTTTGAGGATCCTTTGAAATCATTGGTATTTTTTGTTTGGCACTCAAAAAAGATGCTGCTTCAGCTGGGAAGTGATCGACAGATCAATGTCACGAGTGACGCGCTGTGCTTTCTGGAGTTTCAACTAGTTGTTGGGGTGCTCCTCTCCAGCTTGCCGGCTGTTGCTTGTTACGGATTTGGGTTGTCACCTCCCCTAAGAATCATTTCCTCACCTCCAGCCATATCTTGGATGGACAACCCCACAACCCTGCAAGGGCGCCTGCACTGGCACATTTGTGAATTCGAATGCTTAACAATGGCCAGCAATGAATGGTTAATGATTCGTGAATCATGGCGAACAATTGCGAGAGATGGCGAAGAATGGTTGCTGATGGTAGATGCTTTTTCAGGAACCACTTCATGGTTTGGTCCAGATGGTGCTCCGGATCAAGGTGTTCGGCAGGTGATTCTGCATGGTGTTTTCTGCAGCCTTAGTGATTTTTGTGTTTGTTTGTCAGGAACTGCAACTTCCAACTTCTTGGGGCAACGTCATTTTGGGGATTCAGTCATCCAGCAGCGAAGAATCAGTCGATTGAGGTCTAGGTTTCATCATTGGGTTGCTCATCAACTGCAGATCCTGCAAGCAAGAAGCCCATCTTGCATGAAGGGGTCGGTCAAGAATGGACATGCCCATAGGATCCAGGGGATTTCGAGCCTTAGCCGGTTGGTTGCGTTTATTGATGGACCGCCGTCACAAGCTTTGGCAGCTGAGCCATTCCAAGGACCCAACTGCCCCACCTCCAAGCCCAGGAGTTCACAAGGCAGTTCTAACCATCGTTTGTTGGTTCAAGTTGTCATGATGGTATGCAGCATGTGCATATGCATAGACCCCCGGCATTCCCAATTGAATTCAATCTGTCTTCTTGCTCATTATTGGCTTGAGAACTCTTATAAATCAATTGAATCAGCATAAGAATGCCCATCTTTGGGCCCCTTTTGCACCTGGCAGATCCTTTCCATTTGCCCGAAAGATTCCCCAAAGCTACACTTTGATCTCACACTTCCGTCATGAACTGCTGCTTTCCATGGCGAGCATGGCTAGCAATGGTGAACAGGCAGCTGCCTTGGGGGCAGCGCAGCTTTTGATGAAGCAGTTCAACCCACAGAGTTCTGACATCAACCACAGGCACATCACCTGCTAAAGCCGGATGTGCATCCCCACTGAGTGACGGGATACGAAGCATGGTGATAGGGGTTAGTTCTCCCACCTGGTCAAGCTGGTAGCAACCTGATTTGGAGACCTGGGAAGCCCATTTTGATCATGTTGGGCTTCCCTCTTGGGCTGCTGTCGATGTCACTGATTCAATACCCACCGGTGGCTCCTAGTGGATCTAGTGGTGCTCTTAATCATATAGTCAGTTGGTGAAATGGGGATGTCAATATCAACAAAAAGGGGAAAATCGTAGTAGTTCACATCAGCACCCCAAGAGTTAGACCCGTGACTGGTCATTTGTGGAATGTGAAGCCAAGGGTACCAGGTTTTGACCCACAGCCAAATGGTTCGTGACTGACTGTGATAGCAATACCAGACGCATCACATACATTTGCACATTTGCATGTCTGTATTTCCCGTACATCAATAGAATATATTTCTAGTTACACAACCAGCCAAATTACAGCAGTAGAATATTTTGAGCCAAGTGCTAACTATCGAAAACCAACCCGACCCATCATCGCACGCACTGATCGACCAACGGTTTCTGGCGGTCATTTCGTTGCGTTGTCGCAGGCCAGAACTGCCAAAGGCGCAGAAGGAGGGGCCGTGCCGGGCTTCGCGGGGCTTGGGGTGGTGATGATTGGTGTTGGCTATGCTTGGTGATGCTATGCTTGTGGCATGGGTGTGGCATGGTTGTGGTGTTCGAGGCGAAAGACCTCCAGATGTTCCAACAGTCGAATCTTGAGACAATTCTTTAGGGCTTTGCAACCAATGATGCCTGGTTGATCCTTGCTATTGTTGACTCGTTGGTCTGCCCAGCAGTTTGATAGACCACTAGCTGGACACGTTCTGCGCCACAAGACCAAATCTTCACATATTGGGCCCTTTCTGGAAGGCCTCATACTTCGACTGGAAGCATCTAGTAGAAGATCCTCAGTGCAGAAGAGAGTTCTGCGATGTGACGGACCCAGTTGTTTTTATCATCGCTGCTGTTTTGAGTCGATTGGAGATCGAAAACAGCACTGGCCAACAATAACAGGAACATCATCAATAGCAATCTTCATGCTTAAAAAAACTAAAAGTACAGCTGCCTTCAAGTGCTTCTAAAACAACAACTGGATCTTTGTAACATGATCAATCAAAAGCTGGTGGCCCTGGATCCTTCATGGATCACTTGTTGGGATCGTGCGCAACGAGGTGATGGCAACTCAAGGCTTTGCAGTGCTGGTTCCCCCGGCACGTTACCGGGCAGAAGCTGTGGGGTTGGGAGTGCAATTCATGGGTGATGCCGGTGATGCCCATGGTCCTAGAGATTCCTCAAGAGCTATTAGGTTGGATGATCATCCAAGGATGGCAAGAAATGCGAGTCATCCAAGTGAGGGCAAGAGAAACTTCGAACATCAGGTGATGTCAAGGTGATGTCATGTTACATGCTCTTGGACATGCGCCAATGCCAGGTCCTGCATGTTTAGGAGCTCTTATTGATGGAGAAATCACCCATTGCACCAGAGGGTAGGCAGCTCATCCCCGTCTGGTTGAGTCATCCTACATGAACCAGGATCGTGTCCATCAGCAGAACTCAGTTCAGCCATAGTTTTCTTGACCTTACCACAATTTTCCGTATTTCTTCTCTCCACGTTGCGAGTTCCGACGTTCCTCTTCGAAGTCACTGAATCAACTGGTGAATCAAGTCAGTTTGATGAAGTGGTGAATCAACTTATCAACGGGTGAATCCAAGTCACTGATTTGAAGAATTTGAAGAGAGGCTGCTGAAGATTCCAGCAGGTCATTTGTCGCATCTTTGGGATCTCACTGCGATGGTAGCCAACGGCCTATCTCCTCCCCCTTGAAAAGATGAACCATACTACCTGTGGTTGGTGGTTTCAAGATGATCTGGCTTCCTTTCAACCATAATTAACAATTACATGTAATTACCAACTGTGTTGACGGTTTCTTATTGACTTGCGCATATTTTTGGAGCAACCATCAACCATCACCTGGTTTCCTGGTGAATCATGCAATTTTTTTTCTCCCAACCAGCTGGTGCTGGATCACCCATTTCGAGACAGGCTGTGTGATCTGTAGAGCCCTACAGGTGCATGGATCATTTTGTTCAGTTCTGATGCAGGTCAATTTGATGTGCAACGGGAACCTGTTTGATTTTCGTGGGTGTTCCCCAACATGTGTGAACAACAGCAATGCTGGTGGGATTCAACACCATGTCCCCCAAGCTACTTCTGCCAGCTTTAAGCCTTGGTAGCCAGGAGATTGACCATTTGAAAGAGAACATCAGCAAGATGAGTTCCTTAGCGGAGCAGGAGCACCGACAGTGCTGGTGTTTGTGTCATGGCTGTTGCAGCATAGTTGTGCCCCCAAGAAGTGAGGGTCACCATGGTGATTGAAGACATGGTGCGCACCCTGGATTCATCAACCAGATCAACCAGTAACCCAGAACGCTCTTTTCACCAAACAGGGAATGGTATTCAACCAGTGAATGTCGATGAAGTAGTACTGTACTATGAAATACTGTATGGTTCTGTATGGTCATCCACTATTGAGCACCCAAGAATTTACCTGGTTGGTCGATTTCAACATTTTTTGTTTTCACCATTCTTTTTTACCTATCTGCAGGGAGAGTATCCACCAATGGTGTCGATGGCTGTTCCCAGCAAGCCTCTTGGCATTTTAGCGGAATGATGATGGGAAGCTTGTATAACTATTCAAAGTCAGAGTTCTACCGGTTGCAGGTTGAATGGACCAGATTGCCAGAATGGGTTTGTTTGGTTCCAGAGTGGTACCTCCCAGTTAGGTAACTTCGATTGTAAGTAGGGTAGCTACCATTTCTGGTAGATCTAACTAGACTCGAAGGGGTCATCCTAACCAGTTTAGAATGTTTGGGGGTACCACTCTGTACCATTGACCCCTATGTCATGGGATGATCGTCTTACTGCGAGTTCTTTCTACGACCTCGAGAAGAACGATGTGCTGTTGGCCGCTTGCGCCTCTACCGAAACAAGGTCCGGTCGCGTTTGTTGCGGAACAGCCCCGAACAGACCTTGTCTTTGAAGGTCACTTTGAAGGGTTTTTACCGAGAAATGATCGTTGACAATGGTTAATGTTAAGGATGGTGAACAACTGTTTTTTTCTTATTGGAGGCTGATGTCTTATTTTTCAATAACGGTTACATCGTGGTCAATAGTATGGTTATTAATGGTTGATACTGTGTCTGGATGTCGCTCCTGCAGTTGCTAGTGGCCGCATTTGTTATTTTGTTACCGCTTTTCTTCTTCTTCTTCTTCTTCTTCTTCTTCTTCTTCTTGATCTTCTTCTTGATCTTCTTCTTCTTCTTCTTCTTCTTCTTCTTGTTGATCTTCTTCCTCAAAAATATCGACCTTATTCGTCAATCTTCTTCCTCAAAAATAGCCAATCATGACAATCTCCTTATCTTCTGTCGATTGGTTATTCTAGGGTCCTATCTTCGTGTCGGAGATTGTCATCATCAGGTTTTTCCATGTTTTTCCAATGCTTTTCATCTGCTTGCCATGGGTCGGTGATTGCTGGGAACGACCTGATCACTCTTCGGTGATCTGGTGATCCATTCTCTGATTCTTTCTTGTAGGGA
>VSDK01007512.1:165405-195338 GCA_009767595.1 Symbiodinium kawagutii | reverse complement strand
ATCGGAAGATTGCGACCGATGGCTGCGGAAAAATGCTTCAGATTCCAAGGTGTCGATCATTTGAGCATGTGGTGGTTTCTCAACATGACGGTACCCGCAAATGATCTTTTCTTAACCATTTACAAGCAATAAACCTACCATTTTTGGGGTACCCCATTTTGAGAAACGCCCATGTGGAGGCCACAGTGTCTGCAGAGCTAGCCCCCTCATAGATTCTGTTGCGATGCTCCTAGTGTCACACAAGTCTGCCGCCTGAGGGCTTGCTTTTGGGGGATCTGATCCACGACTGCTGGTAGCTGATAAGCCACCGAAGGTGGTTGGCCAAGAAGCCTCTTCAGAACTGTCGTCCTACCTAGCTCCTCTATTAAGCTCCTCTATCAGTGGAATCCTGGCCAGAAAGAGAGGACAACCCCCTGAGGTGTCAAGGACCGGTTCACTTGTGGATTCTCTTCCAAGCAGGTCCTGAGCCAATGCTGGCAACCTTAAAGCTCAACTACTCCTGGTCCTTGCTTCTTGAGACCTATAGACAGATTCCCATTGTTCAGCAGCTAAATGATCTTGTTCTCGTTGTTGCTTCCCTGCTTCCCAAGGATTTTTGAAAACATTGATAGATAAAAAGACGGCTCTTTCAACGACAAATGTTCACAGATTGTGTTTCTAATACCCCATACCCGGCCCAAAAGTGTCAAGCATTTTCCACTCGACATCGTTTGTTGCCAGCACTTTCATGGCGTTTCAAGGCCCAGGGGGACCCCAAAGGAGGTTGCCTGCCCCACCACCAGGCTATGGCGAGACAACTTTTGACCTGGCTCGCGGAAGATCAACATTTGCCACCTGCGGCCTT
This sequence comes from Symbiodinium kawagutii, assembly GCA_009767595.1. Lineage (NCBI taxonomy): Eukaryota > Dinophyceae > Suessiales > Symbiodiniaceae > Symbiodinium > Symbiodinium kawagutii. The sequence continues at coordinate 194,494 of VSDK01007512.1, read as the reverse complement.
TCTCCAGTGGCTGAACTGCACGGCGGATGATTCGGGTCGCAAGGAGGGATGATTTGTGGTTACCATATTTGCTGATTTTTCTGCAGATTTTCCTCCGAAATGGTTTGTTTATCAATATGAATCGTGAATGTTGGATGATTTGGGGGGTGCCCCTACTATGAGAAAGGCCCATATTTAGCAACCTTTAGAAGATGTGTAGATTGGGAGCGAAAGAACATCGGACATGTTTTAGACAACCATCCTGGAGTAGATGGAATAGCACCTGGAGCCGTTCCTCGTGACGTGAGCCGTTCCGGATTGAAGATCTATCTACTCTAGGATGAGTATGTAATTTACATAAATATGTAAAAATATAGAAAAGTAGATCTACATGGGTCCAGCAATGTTTTGATTCATCTAAGATGCGTGTACACAATGTCGAGAGGTCTTAGAGGAGGCGCTAAAGAGTTGATATAGATACTACACATCTTCAGGATCTCAGTATCATGAGTGTCAGACTGAATGACTTGGTGTATATAGACCATATTTAGTCACAACCAACCAAGCATTCAAGTCTAGACTCAGCTCAAAGGTGGCTAGGTGAATTTCAATCCAAGATCAATCTCCATCAGCCGGTACTGCAAACAATGATAGCAGCCAACCATGGACACTGTCCGTTCACTGACTACTTTGTGTACCATAAGGTTCACAATGCTTCGCAATGGTTGACAAACTTGGTTCGAGATCCTGCTGATCGAGGGAAGGTTGGCCCGGAACACAAACTCAAGGCCTGGTTCAGCCTGGTGGGTGGCTTTTTGGGCGTCATATGGCTATCAACCATAGTCGTCCATAGCCACGCATAGTCATCTCCCCCTGTCCAAATTCTCATAGGTGAGATGGCTATGGATGACTTGGCTGAGATTTGAGGTGCATCGATCAAGAAGCCTTGACCAACCTGGAGGACTGCATTGGAGCTAACCTGCTCGTGGTTCTGGCTATGACAATTTCAGTAGAAGCAAGGACAAAACGAGTGCAACTAAGGGTGTCAGCAGCAAACAGTATGGAGAAGGTGGTGATGATGATGATGATGATGATGATGATGATGATGATGATGATGATGATGATGTGGCCAGTTTTTGCAAGTCACCTGTTTGGGAATGGGTCTTTTGAATCAATGTCAAGATTCCCCATAGTTAACGGCTGTCTATTACTATGCCCATTGCTAGCGGCCGGATGTTTCAGTTGAGTGTGTTGGGTGATGCCTGCTCGGCTTACCACATCAACGATGCCACAGAGCCGTTTGCTTTCGGTACCATTGCGGACAACGGACTGGTTGTGCATCGAACCTAAGTCAAGGCAGATGCCATCATGGTAACTTGTGGTTATTTCACCCGCCATATGGGACTGCCAGGGCTTCACCCAGCAAACTGGGCCACTGCACATCCAAGTGGTGATTCAGCAATCGGTCATGAGAACCTGCTGAGCTGACACCACCAAGGGCATTGTCACGGTGACAAGGATTCTCATTGGTAACTTCAATGGATCATAGTGATGATTGATGAACCAGTAGTACTACCATTCATGTTCAATAGCAATAGTCAGTTCATCCATTATTAGCTATCGATCATTAACAATCGATAAAAACATCGGTACTCAATCATCCATCCTTAATGGATCTATATTCCATCATTAGTGAATCAAACATCATGCCTTCATCATCAATAGTCAGTAATTAATCATGAATCATGAATATTCCATCATTCATCAACCATTCATCAACCATTCATCAACCATTCATCAACCATTCATCACCCATTCATCAACCATTCATCAACCATTCATCAACCATTTATCAATCATTCATCAATCATTCATCAATCATTCATCAATCATTCATCGATCATTTTATAAACCCATTCATGAATCATTCATCATCAACAATCTAATAATCACTAACAGGCACTCATTCGTTACTAGTCAATCACCAACCATATCCATCATCAACAATGTACCATAATCACGCATCGATCATCCACCACTAGTTCATTCATCATCACTAATCATGACCAAGCAGTAGTGAATGGACCTTCAACAGTCATTAATAACCAATCATCAGTTAATATCCAAAACCAATTGATTAAAAACATTAGTTCCTCAATCACCAATCACCTTCAACCAACCGTTAGTTAGAAACCAACCAACCAATAATAACCAACCAGTAGTTAATCATGCCTATTGGTTGATCATTAGTCTAATACCAACCAATCAATATCCTTCAACGGTCAAGTCCTTGACTTGTTGGATCTTCACCTTGACCCATGAGGAGGGCGACTGCAGCGCCTCCGTGTTGAGCCGGGCAGCCCAGAGGAACCGTTGAGGGGGAAGCTTGGACAGCATGATGAAGAAGCCATGCTGATCATGCTGAGTGTATCTGATTGGATCTGATTATGCCATGGGTTCATGTTTCATATGGCTATGATACTATGATCAACCATTTGGGGTTTATGATTTCGATGCTTCATGATTATGATGGTAGATATTACCCCCAAAGTGCCAGAAGTTGGCCGGGTGAACAAACATCTTAGCCCAGCCGCGACTTTTTCCATGACGAAAATGAGATCTTTACAACATGGAGGGCAAAGTGACCCACAAGTATCATTCTGAGGAAGCATTCTCATCCTGGGGGGGGTAGAGCTTGATGGCCATGGCAGGTGCAGCCATACCCAGCTGATGAACTGAAAACGCTGAGTGAACGTGGGTGAGGGGAGACCCCGTTGTTACACCCACATTAGACCGGGCCCATCTGCAAGGGCTTTGCAGCTACGGCTACGAAGCGGAGGTGGGGCACACATATCGCAAGGGGAGAGTGATGCGCCGCTTGGAAGTATGGTGACTGTGATGCTGGGGGTCATGAAGTTGGTGGGCTGATGTAGACGACAATGATAACTTGGATGTTGGTGATGAACTGGATCGTCCAAACATGTCAAAATCCAAATGTCACGATGAAGTTTTTCCCATTTTTTGTGTGGATCCACCAGGATGTTGCGTGTATGTGCGCTGGTCCACTCTGGATTTAATTCGGGGTCATTTGATAAGACTGAAATACCATCTCGAGTATCCGGTGAGAGCCATGGGCAAGTATCCGTACTTGGCGGTATCCCCAGACCCCCAGAACACTATATATCTTGCTTTGGAAACCAATTTTGGTCTCCCAGCAAGGCCTAGTGAACGTCCCACGAATGACCTAGCTAAGCCAATCGTTGGGATGTTAACCTGCCATTTACCCGTAGCCAATCATGAATCGCTCTTGATCATCACTAACCATTATCAACCACCATGGCTACTAATTACTGGTTGTCAACCACCCCAAAAATGTCATCATTAGTTATTATATATCCATCATTGACCATAGCTAAACCATCATTAAGCATCATTGATCATCCTTATCACTACCAACAATTCATTATCAACCATTAGCCAATCCTCATCATCATCATCATCATCATCATCATCATCAACAACAACAACTACACTCTGGCAAAGTAACCTGAAAACAGAAAATCACCACTTCCTCTGGGTAAAAACATCTCATTCCAATTTAGTTTGCCGGAGTGATTCATCAGCTCATTGATCCATTCACCAAGCATCGCTATCACCGACCCAAGCTCCAGGAGGAGCATCCTGACGATGGTTCAGGTGTGAGCCTCAGCGGGTTGTCAGGCGCTGAGGCGTGAGTGGTGCCAGGTGAAAGATGATGAGTGATACTTGGCTATGGGTCAGTATTAACTAACCAATAATGGGGGATAATAACCAACAATAATAGAGAAAACAATGGTTAATGATAGGGGAACCAGGGGTACGGGGTTTTGACCCACACCCACTTTGTGGTGATGATTAGTTGTGGTCAATGATGATTGGCGATGGTTTGGTGATAGGTAGTTGTGGAGTTGCTGCTTAGTTCATGTTGCCATGGAGAATTTCTAGGCATCAACGACTGGGGGCAGAGAGCGCATGATGTGGTGTCGATATCAACGTTGATTTTCCACCCTGAATGATGGATTGATGGCTATTCACTTGGCTGGTTTCTAGCGCCTCAGGCGGGTTGCTCACTTATATCACTGGATTACATGGTAAATCGACGTGATAAAGCTTAGAAAAAACCATCAAAGCTTGATGATAGGGGTTCCAATGTCTTCCCCATCAACCCATCCACCGGTCCCAGCGTGGTCCATCTGGCGGCTGAGTCGTCTTCGATGAGCACACAGATTCGTCGTACCTGACTCTGGCGCTGGAACCCGAGAGTCCAGTGACGGTGAGGCGATGGTCCAGCAGTAGCGGTTCTACTTAGAGAGGTCAGTGATGGTTGACAGTGGTAGAAGCGATGATCAAGTGTTAGATGTGATGTGATGGTCAGTAGATGTTTATGGTGGTATCATCAACTGTTCATCTGAATAGGCTTCGTGATGGTTCCTGATTAGTGATTGAAAGCTGCTAAAATCAATCGTCACACGTGATATCTAGGGAGTCATCCTTTTTTCTCTGGATTTTCTGAGTCAGGAATCAAGCAGTGCATTTGGGGCTATGCTTTTCATCGATGTGTAGGCTTGGACTAAGAACCATGTGGGGCCCAAGAATCTGGTAGTGGTTGAATCAAATTGGCCATTTCCGATTACAATGGTGGTTTCTTAAAATGGGGGACCCCCCAAAATGGGTGGTTTATTTCTATAAATCATTATTCATGGATGATTCTGAGAACCCCCACATGTTGATGAATTGTCATCATCGAATCTGACAGGTGAACATTTGACAGGTTCTAATCGATGAAGTTTGCTTGAAACAATCCACCCTAGCCAAACTTATGATTCACCAAACCAATCAACAGGATTGATTATTGCTGTCAACACTTGCCACCGTAAGTAAGCAAGATAATGGTGGATAATAAGTCACCAGCTTTTGGTTTCTGCAACTTATTCACTTATCATCTGCTATGATCACCTCTCATAATATCCATAACCTCTCCTTATCATCCACGCTGACTTATCCTGTCCACCCTGAAGGGTTACACCACAACCTCCAGCTGCTGAGGGCCATCGGGTCGACTCCCGGGTTCCTCAGCATCGGTTGGGCTTGCGGTAGAAGCGCTACAAACAAAGGGATGCAAAGACATATGCTGACTGGTTATGGTTGGCCATATCATGGGCTAACGATTTTCTTGGTCATGTCGTTCATTCACGAAGTGGAAAGAACCATATGCTCATTGGTTAGGGTTGTTGGTTGACACGGTGGTGGTTATCAATCAAGCATTGGTTCTGGTTGACCCGGGGCCATGACCAATTACACAGTAGGGATCAGCAGGAGAATCAACTCGTTGGTGCCAGTTTCAGCTCGGGCGATGCCTTTGAATGGTCTGATCAGTCAGTGCTCAGTTCAGCTGGTGCTGGCTGGTGGTAGCGATGAACAGTTCACCAGGGGCATCCCGCTTTAGCCGCAGGAGCTACAAGGAGCTGTGGTTGCCCAAATGGTAGTGAATCATTGGTGATCAGCCTTTGCAGTGAATCATCCGTGAGCACCGTTGGTTTCCCCCACGATGGGTGACCGATTGGCTAGAAGCTTGGAGCAGGTTGTAGTTGAAAACCCAGCTTGATCAACCATGTTTTTGTTACCAAACTGCATCACCTTCGCACTGAAGGCACGAGGAAGTAGCTACGTCATGTAGCTACTAGGCCGAAGTTTATGACTAATTGGCACTAGACTTGTAGTACTTCATCACCTTAGCTGGGTATTGGGCTTGGTGCTTTGATGATCACAGCCCGTTTCGCGGTGGTGACGCTGCAATTCGTCATGGTAGTTTGAGACAGCCAAATGCATTTGTACCTAAGTAGGATTACCCTCTGGCAAACTAACCTGGTTATGCTATAAACTACCAGTTTTTATAGGTAAACCACTGTACATGGTGGACTTTCCACGCAACCAGGTTTAAGGACTGCCAGAGTGCATATGAGCCCACAACGGCTACCCCACTGCTGGTGGTACCACTGGTGCTCAGGTTGCAGTTTCGAGATCCCGAAGATGCCGAGAAATGGTTGGATGTGGAGTGGCAAAGCCCAGGGTCGCCCTGTGATGCGGATCGTGGTGGCACCAGCTTCACCCAAGGTCTTCATAGGAATTCCTGAGGGGGTTATATCATTGACGAATAGGTTAGCCATAGCAACGAACCAGTGAGATGATCATCCAAGTCCGAATGAAGAAGTTCGAAGCCTGTCTCAATGAACTTGGAGGTTTCAGGTGGACTCTCTAAGGTTTGAGGAGGTGTCAACTTGCTCCCAGGAATCTGCTTGGCCAATCGCTTAGGTACCTTGCCCGGCAGCCACCACCGCGAAGCTGCGCCCAGGTCGGGCTTTGCGAAACAGTCGCAGTTCCTGGTGGTTTTTGTGGGCGACTTCCTGGAGGTGCCGGTGCACCAGCTGTGGCATGGCGGGGAAGATCAACGGTTGGGGTTCGGTCAGGTCGTCCCAAGCGTTGATGGCCACCAGGTGAACCGCTGCTGGCCATTGTTGGAAATGGTTAGCCATCCTGATTGTTGCATATGATTCAAGTCGGCCCTGATTATCCACTGCTTGTATTTGATGGCGAGCAACTGGGATCTTTCAACATTGTACTTGCAGTGTGGTTGGTCATATGCACTGCATCATTCACGGTCATGAAACGCTATCGGCCATCATATGATTCACCATGGTGAACCATGAGCCGTCATGACCTGTCACGAACCATTCTCAATTACTTATTATTTGTTCTCAATCATCAAACAGGAACTAAGCACTTCTGACCATCAGATGAGCATCATTCAGCACACGTGTTCGTTGCCTCGTCAAGGTACTGACCAAAGGTGCATATGCAGCTGCTCCCCACAGGGTTTGCTGCCACAAGGACGCTGCCGGTTGCAAGATCTCAGTTGGAGGCAGATCCAGGCAGTATCAGTCATCTCAGGGGTCAACAATGGTTCATGAAATGATTTTTGAAGTTATGATATTTTTAAAAGTACTTGGTTGATAATTGCACTGCTTAATTATTGATGATTAAGTCATGTTGATCAATCTCGGCAATAGTGTCAATACTTGTCAATGTGGTCTATGTAATCGTTGATGTACTGTCTATACTCTGGTTGTAAGGGTTTGATCGTCCATGATACTCTCAGATCCGGCCATTGATAAATCATACATTTTGGAGACGAATCTCAGACCTTCCCAGTTGCCATTTCGGCAGTGTTGGTGGACATCTTCAGTCTTTGAAGCCATGAAGCCATGAAGCCGTGGCAGGGTGGCAGTAGGTCTTGGCTATGGATTCAGGGAAGCCAAGACCCAATGTGGCACATCGTCAGCACCACCTGTCTATGGGAAGTCTCCCTGAGATTCTGTAACCGTCTGGCGATCCATTTCTGGAGGGCTGCAAAGGCTACAAGCCAAGAAAACTTCAACCAATTGGGACATCCGCACGGCTACGCCGAGCCCAGCTTCCCCAGGTTCCAACTTCAGTCACTTTGGAGCTGGCAGGACGCAGATGGCAGAAGGCGTCGCTTCAGCATGCCCTTTTTGGTGACCACTGGTGTCGTTGCCATGGGTAAACTCGACCATCCTGAAAGGTTGGTGTGAGTTCGGGCAGCTGATGCTGGAGTGAAGTTGGAGGTACTGTACTTGGTTTTGCTTAATTCAGGGGGTTCTGTGTTTCTGAAAGGATTTCCTTTTGAGAGTACTTGCGACTTTCTGTCACTTCGAGTCTGAGATTTCGGAAGCAAGAGCATTTTTCTTGAAACATAGATGTAGAAGCTGCCCGCGGTGCGTTTTTGCCTTATTTGCTTTAAGTCTTCGAGCTGTATCATTGGAAGAGCCAGGTTGAAAGGATTGAACACATCCAACAGTTTTTGGTCAGACCTGATATGTCACTTGAATGCATCGTTGTTCGTGCCATCTCAGCTCAAGTGGAGAAGATGAACCCTTACAACGCGGGTTACGGTGCCCCCCCGGGAGGGCCGCCAGGTCCAGCAAGCAGCCCATTTGGTGCTGGGGGCAATGTGCGCAACGCGCCCTTTGCAGGCGGCGCAGCGCCTCCCACCGGACCCTTTGGCGGGGCACCACCTGGTGGCATGGCACCACCGATGGGTGGCATGCAGCCGCCACCCATGGGAGCTCCTCCAATGGGAGGAGGACCTCCAATGGGAGGAGGACCTCCAATGGGAGGAGCTCCTCCAATGATGGGCGGTCCACCCATGGCAGGCGCGCCACCACAGATGGCGGCCCAGATGCCACCACCTCCTATGAAGAGTCCATCTCCCGCATTCCCAGGAACAGGAATGGGTGCCGCCGCCAACAACGAGCCACCAGCAGCCTTTGGTGCTGCAGCCAATGTCCCTCGACAAACTCCTGGGGTGTACTCCAGCCCCATGGATAACAGCAGCATGCCAGGTGCGGGGATGCCTGGGCAACCCCAGCAGCAAAGTGGGCAGGATGCCTATTCAGCCCAGTTCTTGAAAGATGTAGAGGCATTCAACTCACCGGCCCACTTTGTTCGTTGCTCGGTTTCCAGGTTGCCAAACTCCCTGAGTGCCAAGCAGAGGTTAAGCATCCCCTTGGGTGTGATTTTGCAACCCTTGGCACAGCTACCAGCAGATGTTGATCCTGTTCCATCAGTGAACTTTGGCGTCGTCGGAACCATCGTTCGGTGCAAGCAATGCCGAACCTATGTGAATCCCTTTGTGACATGGGAGGCCAATGGAAGGCGTTGGACTTGCAATCTTTGCGGTTTTTCCCAGTTGACACCAGACCCTTACTATGCCAGCTTGGATGAATCTGGCAAGCGCATGGACCGTTTTCAGCGAGCAGAGCTGCACAAAGGTGCAGTGGAATACATTGCTCCTGGTGAGTACATGGTCCGCCCTCCTCAACCACCTGTTTTCATGTTTGTGATTGATGTGTCCTACACCTCCGTGGTCACGGGCCTTTTGCAAACCGTCGTGACCAGCATCAAAGAGGCCATCCAATCTGGAAAGATTCCAGGGGGCCAACGAGTACAGGTTGGCATCATCACCTTTGACACTTCCTTGCACTTCTACAACTTGAACTCCAATCTCAGCCAGCCGCAAATGCTGGTGGTGTCCGATCTGGAGGATCTCTTTTTGCCCCTGCCCGATGACATTTTGGTGCCCTTGGCCGAATCGGAGACAGCCATTATCAACTTGTTGGATTCCTTGCCCTCCATCTTTGGTGAGACCAAGATCAACGAATCCTGTTTAGGCTCGGCAGTGCGCGGAGCATTCATGGTTTCTCGGCGCCGAACTTCAGTGTCCCCCTGAAATTCCCAAAGGTTCTGAAGAGGCAGCTGACTGTTATGTGAACAAGAAATGGTGATTTAATATGTTCAAACGTATTGATATTGGATGATGTGGGGAGTCCCCTATGACTTGTGAAACACCAAAATGACAAGGAACTTACCTTTGGCTTCGATCCAGAGGCCTGACGAAAATGCTATCCTGGTGCTCATCACACAACAGAATGGCTGCTGTTTCGCCAAGCTTCACCAGCTGGAAGTGGTGTTGAATCCCAGTATTGACGGTTGACAAGTGCTCGTTTCTCAAGTCATAGGGGTCCCCCAAATCATCCAATATGAAGATTTATAGCAACCGGTTCCCTATGACTTGAGAAACCACCAAGTCGACGCTGATTCATGCGGTCCTTGGGGGTGATTTATCATGGCCAATGATGGTATCAGCATGCTTCAAGATGCCGTTGACTCCATGCATCCAGGTGCCAATGGGGGTACCCCGTGGCAGGGGCTGTCAATTTGAGAATCGTTATCAGGCATGACTGACATTAGTGTACGGACACTTGGATAATCATGGCTGATGAAAACCCAATATTAGATAATCTATATATTGGTCATGACTATTAGATACTAGTGTATGGGCACTGGTAGCCATGATAAATCATTGAGAAACCATTCTTCATCATCAATGATCCACCAATGAGTCATTGCAGTTTTTGGGATGGGAAATTGATGAGCCATCATGAATCATCATAAGCAATAGTAACCTTCAATTGTCCATCCATCAAACCGTCATTGAACGCCACAACTACGCCACAACTATGACGCTAACTGCAGCTACTACAGCTACTACAGGTGCTTGAAGGTAAACCACTGACAGCAACTGCAGCATGGGTTGAGGCTATGGATTCACCACAGCTGAGGCTGCCAGGGTTGACCGCGGTTGACCCTCACCAGTCGCGGTGCTTATAGCGTCTGAGGCTATGAAGCACATCGGTGGAAAGATGCTCGTCTTCGGTGCTTGCATCCCATCTGTGGGCGAATTGGCCTTGAAGTCCACTAGGGACAACCCCAGGCGCGGCCGTGTGAAAGGTGTTGGATGGTTGATGGTTGGTGAAGGGTTGCTGAATAGATGGTGCTCATGGATGGCTCAGAATGGCTGGCTCATGGCTTTTCATGATGGTGAAAGGTGATAGGTCAATGATGCTTCTTTGTCGGTGAGGATTAATGATATTTTGTCTTGGTTGACAATGATGAATGCTGGTTCATGAGTCATGGTTAGTTGAGGAGTGAATGGCTGATCACTCAAGACTTACTAGAAATAGCGGTGAATGGTGAGAGTCAACGACCAGAAGCTGATGGTTGGATGAACCCCTGAAGATAATTGATGGTGATTTGTGACTATTATATTGGTAATGCTGGTGGAGGAACAGCCTGCATCAGCAGTTGTGACTTTTGATGTGCGGCTGACTGTAGCAACAGGTGAGTAATCGTTCAGTAGTGACGGAAAACATCGAATCACTACAGCAAGAGCGTTGGGATGGTTAATCAGTGATGGTGAACTTGTCCTTAGCATCAGTGATTCTCGATTGAAAGCTAACTGCTCCGAAGGAAGTGGGTACTTTCTAACAAGGACATTATAGATCCATTGAATTCCATTGATCTCTGCAGCTCGTGCAGTTTTCTCAACCTACTTGGGTATCAGTAAGGTCGATCACAAGTTGCATATGTATCAACAAGAATGGCAACGCAAAAAAGATGGATGGCACGTTCGTTTACACCGGGCTTTCTTGGTCCATGTTTGAGGGCAAGCACCTGAAGACTGATTGCCTACTGGCATCTACTGGCTGATTATTGAATTATAAACTGCCGATTCCAATGGTTCATCGGTGGTAACACATAGTTGTTATCGTACCGCAATTCGAACATTGTGGTTTTACCTACATAGATTCACCTTTATTGCTATAGTTATATACCCATTCGTGTCTATCCACTATCAACCAACCAAACAACCACCAGAGGTGTTCTGTACCTCTATATCATTGTTGCTTAGATGTATCGGTCAACATCAATATCAACATCCACATCAACCATCCAACCATCTGAGATCCAACAGTTGCAGTTGATATACAAATTGTTGGTCTACGCATGCCATCCAAACATCCAACATCATCCAACCATCCAACATCTCCAACCATCCAACATCATCCAACCATCCAACCATCCAACCATCCATCCAGTCGCAGTTGATCCTTTGCCAGGCTGTTGGGCACCGACCGAGAAGTGGAGCTCTTACGACCTGCCGGTGGCTCGAAATGCTGGGGGGTTAGGGAAGGTGTCCAAGAGGGCTAAGGAGGGCTATAGCCATGGTGGTTAGGGATGGTTAAGGATGGTTATGGTGGTAAGTGATGGTTAGGGTTGGTGATGGTTAAGGCTGGTTGGGAATGTTGGTGGTGGTTAAGGACGGTCAGGGTGGTTGGGCATAGGGGACGATTGAGAATAGCCGATGGTTGTGAAGTTCATGATGGCGAATCATGGGTTGATGTGTAATGCCGGTGAATCAGATGGCAAATGATGGTCGATCATAGGTAGCAATGGTTCCAGTTCATCAAGGATATTTGGTGGTTCATAGCCGGTTCTTAGTGATTGATCCTTGCTGGTTTTTAGTGTTTGGCGATGTTTCATGATGGGTAATCCCCCCTACTAACCCTATACAAATTTGACAACCTGCTGTGATATGGGCTATACTCCCATAAAAACTGGATATCCTGTACTAGATGCACCACACGTACCAATTGTCGGATACTCGCCATGCAGACTACCCATATCCAAAAATTTGGACTCAACAATCGGTGTAGATTTGACTTGCTGCACACCCTTCAGCCCGGAAGCAACTCATGGTCAGCTCCCGGTTTCGCTGAGGAAACGATGGCTACAAAGAGCTGGGGAAGGACGCGACCGGACGCGGGCCACGGTCAAAAACCGCTATGAGATGGAGCCGTTGCTAAGGATCAAACCCTGAAATCCATGGATTTCCAAGCTTTTGGCGAAATGCAATAGTTGATACAAGGGTTGCAATGATGATGGTTAATGTTTGGTCATGCTTGTGAAGAATCGTCAAAATTATGAGTAACAATTCTATAAAAGTGCTTTACCCGTTGGATGTATCCAAAATGGACAGCGTTCCAAGCACCAGCCAGCCATTTTGCCATGGAGGAAAGCTATGGTTGGTGACCATGGGAGCTACACCGGGGGAGCATATGAAAACAGTTCTTCGTTTCTTGGGCTGGTTCATCAAGCCTCCCAAAATCAGCTGCTCAACGAACAAATAGATCTCTGAGCCAACCTCGTACTGCTTAACAAGCTGGTTAATGATGGAGATGTAGTTGTGAAGCTGGTTGACACTAGGGGAGAATGACCGTTGCAGCCGAAACGGGTGATCAGAGCCTGAAAGTGGAATTCATCAGCTGGACTTGACCGATTTGTCAACAAGCAGACCATCCAATGTCATGTTGTGAATCGGTTGATCGTCATTCGTTTTTGCAGGAAAACATGGAAAACAGTAGCCCAATTGCTTAGATTGATCCCATAGGCGATCGCAGGGTCAAAAATGGCTGTGTACCCATGAGCGACTGAAAGCAGTCATGTCGATCATGGGCATGCCACATGCATCCAAGCTCCAGCTGTTGGAAGGAGCTGACTCCTGCGCAGATTTCTGTGGAGTTGTTCTTGGCTCCACAAGCCTACATGGATTTAGCATCCATTTGCCCACTCGCAAAGTTCACGGGAGGTTGGGTGGGAGCTCTGCTGAGATGGGACTGGATGCCATGCTGAAAGATTGGTTGGACGAGTCATTCCTTGCCACCAACAGTTTGAAGACCATGAGATGCTATACCCTGCTTGGATGTGCAGTTGGGGTTGGTTCCTTGGGATAGAAGCGTGGTTAGTTGCACCCTATAAGGTAGCTGAAGCAACCCCAAGTTGCCATGGTGGATGTACCCAAGTAACTGAGGGTGCACATCCAAGTGACAGTACCAATCAGTTGCATTTGCTTTCTGTGATCCAGGTGACGTCCATTACTATCCGCAGTTCAACATCAACACTTGCTTTGCGCCTCAGTTGCAACACTTAGCCTCCCAGAAACTATCAGCCGCACCCTACCAGAAGGGCATCCCAAGAGGAAACTGGTCAACCCCTACCTGGGAGGATGAAGCTGTTAGTTTCCAGGAGTTTGGTTCACGACTCCAATTTTCCTACATACGACTTGGGTTACAGGGGGTTAAAACAGCCTGTCACTGTAATACTTACAGTATTTGACTGACCATCAAATCCAATACGCCTGGGTCGGGGGGCGAACCGCCCTGCAAGAGTCCATTGCCGACCCAATTGGTTTGCCCATGAATGTGCGTGTGATGCAAGCCGAAAACTGAGGTACGTACCACATGAAGACCCAAGGATCATGACCGTTTAGTGGAAAAGGAAAACCTTTAGAGCTTATAGCGACCATTGGTTGATATGATATCACGGTAGAAGTATCTTTGACTTCCCCACGTGTCGCTGAGGAGAAGTTCAAGTCTGAGCTCATCCACGTGCTCACCCGCTACATGGGTTGGGAAGCTGTGATGCGCGTGCGGGTGTCGCGTGGCTGGAAGATCACCAAGTTCGATGGGCATCTCTTCATTCGTGGGCAGGATCTGTTGGTGGTGCCCAACTGTCATCAAGATCAGACATTTGCCATACAGATTGACATGGAGGACAGGGAAATGGCAGGGAACTGCCAGAAAGCAGCTTGGGGGAAGTGCTTGGAAGATTGAAGTTGAGTTGGTTTGCTGGTTATCCATTGGAACTTCGGTGGTTGCTTGTAGGTGATTTCTGAGTTGGAAACCTTCGGAATCGTCCAGGCATCGTCAACAGTTCTGCTTTATTCATTTGGAATCGTCATTGTCCATCCTCATGCATGAAATTAGCCAACCAGTACTGGTGAGTTGTTTCCAGATGAATTCTATTTTCAACCACATTTTCAGGTGATGGCTTCTAATGGACGAGCAGATTTTTTGAATAGGGCAACCAGCTAACCAACTAGCGTAAGATAACTAGCCAACATCTTGGGCAACCCATATTCGTACCCAGTTTCAGTGTATTGCACAACCAGCATGTTTACCACCAGTATTTTGTCCAACTCACTCCGTCAAACAAACCAATACGCATATCAACCAGGATATTGACCAACCAACCCAACAGTTTCTTCAAACCAACTAACAGGCCCCTTTCATTAACAAAGCGGTGTATGTAGTGATGCTTTTCAGCCGGCAGAGTGGTACCCAGACATACCCAGACCACGGGCAGCGGAAGAACGGCCAATATGAATCATCTATGACCATCACCAATGCTACCTTATTCTCTTGGGGGATGCTGATTTCACACGACGGGTAGCTATGTCCTCATCATACTGAATAGCATTTCGGTATCTTCCGTAGGAACACCAGTCTCTTCATTGCTCCCCAGCTGCTTACACCAAGCAACTCCCGGAATGGATGCACCAACCAGCTTGGATGTGCGTCCACAACTGTTCGTAGCTTGTACATGGTTTCTGGGCTGGGCGTCACCTGACCAAGGGCGGCACCATGGCTGCACTATCCTCTTTGCTACTTGTGATGGCTGCGGATGCCCGGTATATCCTCCACTAATCTGACAGTGCTTCGGAACCACAGACATGTATCGATGGCATAAGCCGCAAAAATGGTAGTTGCTCGCCATGGCTACGTTCACCAGTTGCCCGCCGTGGGATGATCATCCAGGCATAAGTTGATTAAGCTTTGCCATCTCATCCAGAATAGCCTGGTACAGTAGTTCCCCACACCATCCCAGTGCCACCCATCCTCCAGGAGAACGTGACTCCGGATCCAGTGTTGTACGTGCAGAGCGCCTTGCTGTACACCAACAGCGAGGGCGAACGACGGATCCGAGTGCATACCTGGGCCGCGATGACCACCCCGAACTTCAACGACATCATCGGCTCTATTGATGTGCAGGTGGGGGAGATGAGTTGGATGTTGGGGTCAGGGTTGGCTTAGGTCAGGTTGGGTTGGGGTCAAGTTAGGTTGGTTGGGTTGGTTGGGTTCTTGGTTGCTGGTTAGCTTGTTAGCTTGTGTGGGTTGGTTTGTGGGTTAGGCCGGCTAAAAATGATGGTATTCTGATTTGCAACTCGCGATTTTTTGTGTGGACGTTTCCCTTTTTATGAACAGCCGTTTATTAGACTGGCAAAAAAGTCTCATGTCGACATAGAGATTCTTCGTTGGTTTATGATCCATGGACAGGCTTAGCCAGCCATCTATTTCTACTATGTGGCAGTAGTTTTGGGAATGTTCCTCGCTCAGGCACCTAAGATTGCTCCTCAGCTATGAACTCTTGTAAAAGGTGAGGGATCGAAGCAGTTGAGGATAGTTGAGGCATGTCCTGATTCACGAGCATACTTTTGGAATCGGTCAGCCAGAAAAGTGTTGCCCTTTGTCAAGATCCTCAGAACCTTTCTTCTGCAGAAAGAATGGCAACAGCACAGATGTGAACAGATTTTCCAGCAGTTAAAAGGAGTTGTAGAAGTAGTAGTAGTGGTTAGTAGTAGTGCTAGTAGTAGTTGTTGTAGTAGCAGCAGCAGTAGTAGTGGTATCAGCTGCAGTAGCACATGTTGATTATAAAGGCACAGACCACCCAGAAGAATTGGGATTCCGACCCACATGCCCCATGACAAGCATTTGGAGATCAGCTATGATCATTCTTCAATCATTTACTCGTTCATCAGAATTCAATGCAGATTTGTCTATAAACACTGTAGCCTAGAAAGGCGGTCTTCCCGTAGATCACTAGTAGGATAGACCCATGTCTCAACACTGATGGCAACTTCCCACCGGTACTGACCCTGCCTGCAGGCCAGTGCTGTGATGATGTCGCATCAGGCATTAGCGCAGTCGCTCAACACCAACCAGACAGAGGGACGAAATAAACTCAGTTCCTTCTGCCAGCAGGTGGACTAATTGCAGCGGTTTTTTGCGCCTGTTGGGCACCTGATGCTGTCGTTGACTTTTCTTTTTCTTTCTTGACCATGATTCAACCATTTCTGAACGTTATGATGACCATAAATTGGCTGTTGTTGTTGTTGTTGTTGTTGTTGTTGTTGTTGTTGTTGTTGTTGTTTGTAAATTTGTACCAATGGAAATCCCACGCTGTGATCACCTGGTCACCCTTTTGCAGAGACTACACCTGGTTCCCTGTAGGTGGTGCAGGCTGGCAACATGGCGCCCCAATCTGATGCGCTGCAGTTCCTGCCTTTGTACATCATGGGCATGTTGAAATCAGCGGCTTTCAGGGCGACCAACGACATCTCAGCGGATCTCAGGACCTTCATTTGGATGCGCTTGGAAACTTTGTCGGTCTCGCAGTCTGCTGCTTTCTTCAACCCCAGGTTGATGGCCTTGCACAACGCGCCGGAGGAATGTCGTATGGTGAATGAACATGGACAGATCCAGCTGCCAGAGATGTTGAACCTCACAAGCGAATCCATGACGCAAGACGGTGCCTGGTTGGTTGGATTGACATTTTTTATATGGGGACTCTGGTGGTCAAAGGGAAGAATAACCAACAGTGATTAAAACATACAAGTTGGCAGTTTGATAGTCATTTTTTAATTTTCACCAATATTTGAGATGATGGGTAGATTGACTTGCGTATATTGGGATGGCGCACCGCCACAGGTGTGTACCTCTTGGAGGATGGAGAGTCCATCTACATGTGGCTGGGTCGTGCAGTGGACAGCAGTTTCCTTCAGGCGGTTTTTGGTGTCTCCTCCATCGACCTGGTGGACCCTGTAGCGTCGGAGACGATCGTGGGAACCAGAGGAGATCCATTGTCAGCCACTGGGCTGCGATGGTGGGCTATGGTGGGTTGTGGTTGGTGGGTTCAGCGGTTGGGATGCTGGTGGATGGGATGATAGCAAGGCCCACAGATGCCAAAGTAAATCAATGCAAAGCCATTGGAGTTCCTGGCAAGACACAAGAGATGAGGACCTCTTGTGCCACCTTGGGAGCAGTGGGTAATCACCAGCTATGGGAACTGGGATGATTTATTGACATGCCGACGTGCCATTACATACGGCCAACCATTTGTGGATCAGGATCAGGACATCCTAGTCAAGACTTACATCCTAGCTAACGCTCGTTGACCAACAAGATGGGCACTTTCCAAAGTGAGGCTACTCCCAAATTGACCAAAACTGATAGACATAGTGTGCAATGCACTGGTTTACTCTGGTTGACCTTTTATCCAATGTCGCTGATTTCTTATCACTGGCTGAACCACTTGTGCAATGTCAAAGTTCAATTTCTTGGGAATTCACTTCAATGTAGAAGTGGATGGTTTACTTCTCCCCAAACTGAAGCCAAAGCAAAGTCTCAAAATAGTGACCCAAGCCTACCTGGATGATTCCAAAAAGTCGGTAATTTCCAAACCTGGAGCAACTTGACACGCTGTCTCTTGAAACCAACAGCTGCTCAGGAGAAGGTCGGGAACATCATTAGACAAGTGCGATCTGAAAGACCTACGCCCTTCCTTCAGCTGCAGATTATGAGACAAGGCGAGCCCAAGGAAGCCAAGTTTTTCGCGGCTCTGATCGAAGACAGGACTGCAGGGTTGGTAGGTCCTGGTAGGTACAGGCTGATACAAATTGATACAGGTTGGAACAGGTTACATGGGGGTAAGGGGTATAGAAAATATATGTTAGTTTCGTTTTTGCCTTCGCGGGGTCCTCATTTATTAGTTTCCAAATGGGGTGCCACAAACTGCTAGGCAGGTGCCATGGCAAGATCAATAAGTTGGCATGTAAGCTCTGCCATTGGCAGCCTAGGGGTACCAGTGGTGAACTCATTCCAAAGATATTATTGAAACCAAGCAACGTCGGGCGTCAGAAGGGAGGGAACCACTTGGATGATTATTCCACTTAGAAACTGGTGATCGTAACCATGCTTCGTAACCTACTTATCGATGACATATCCCCCAACAAGGCGAGTTACACTTCCCCGGAATTCCCAGCCGTGGATGATCATCCAGCCGCACTGGCTTCAACTGGACTCATCCTGGAAGCGCACCATCTCTGCGGCCAGGACCGTTGGAATGCAGAGCACCTACACGGAGTTTTTGCAGCGCATGGGCTACCGGTCTCCCCAAGCGGCTCCACCACAGGGCCAGGCGATGGGTGGACCGCCGCAGGGGCCTCCCCAAGGCCCCCCGGGAGCAATGATGGCGCCCCCTATGGGGAGAGGATACTGAGCACCGCAACCGCAACGAGGTTGGGAGCACTCGGAAGTTTCGTCGAGAAAAGCTGGGTGAAACATGGTGCTGTCAAGTAACAAGTCTATACGCAGTGTAGCTATAGCTCTTCAAAAGTGTAACTTCAATCAATTGCTGAAAGAAAATTATCATACACAAAACTATATCACACTGTGGTTGTTTGGATGTTTTCATGTTTCTGGTCTGTGAAATCATCATCAGCCACTGGTCGGTTGCTTGGGAATTGCAGCTAAGCTCCGAACCAGCGCGATTTCGATCACCGTGTGCAGAAGCGAAGCGTCGAAAAAGATTTTCTGATCACTGTTGTTGCAGTCAGAAGCCGTTTCCCGAGCTACAGCTACTGTGGGCCCTCGCTATTCCTCGGTCCAGTGTTCAGTGTGAAGATGGGAAACCATGGGAAACCAATAGTTTTTTGTGTTGGAGAGACAGACGAGTGAATTGGGTGGGTGATGGTGTTTTCATTTAACGACCTGGCAGATGTTGGTTTATGACGGTCTGTATGGCAATTCATGAACAAACCCATCTTATTTGTTCACATCTGTAGTCATTCGGCAAAAACAAGGAAACACTTCATATTTCATAAACTTATATCATATGTATCACTAATCTATAATCTATTCATAATCTTTGAAAGCCATCTATAATGATCAATGTTTTTTCCATTGATTTTAGATCACAGATGTCTCAAAAGCCCGGTCTACAGCATCTCAAGTTGCAACCGTGCGCAACAGGGGATCCCCCTATGGCTGCTTGGACGCGGAGGTACGAGGTCAACCCAGCGCAGTGATGGATACGACCAGCTTCTGTGACCCGGAGGCGCCAGCGATTTCTGTGTTTCAGCCGGTGAGTCCGATGCTTTTTGTTGACAAATGCGGTCTGACATTGTCCATGGCACAAATAAACGTGCAGGTCCTAACTTGGACACTGGATGGGATCAGATTTCGGAGGAAAGCAACTTTGGGGCTGAGACTTTGGCCTGTTGAAAAGCAGATCTTAGTCTTTATCCATTTCTGTGTTGGTGATACCTACCTGACCTACCTTAGACTGTGTTGGTGATACCTTAAAACCATACCTTGGAACCTCTTGGAACCTCTTGGAACCTTTGATATGCTGAGCAAATCATTGGAGTGACGGACTCGGGGAACAGATCCAGCTGCCTAGGCGAACCTGCCCCTGCTTCGTTTGGAAGGCGACGGCCGCGAAGATTCCGTGGTGGTTTCTACACCGATTTTGGGGATCTTTGTTTGCATAAGGACTGATTGGAACTTGGTTTTCTGCATAAGGACACAGCAATGTTACCTAGTAGATGGTTAGTTCAAAGAGGATCATATTATGGCTATGGATCATAACCATAACTGGGCAGATGATGGTGGATGTTCACCAGGGATGTTCAGGGGCACCTGCACCTGCAACCATAACGATGCTGGCCCCACTGGCTGCAGCCTGGGCGGTGACAAGCGTCGGAGCTTTCTATACCAGCACTCCTGACAATGAGAACGCAGGCGAAAAGGTGAGTGCTGTTTTTTTTGCCCTGAACATCTATGATATTCATAAGATGTGACTTTTTTTTCGTAATGTTATTGAACATATATGAGTATTAGCAGGGTTCCCTATTTTCGAAGTCCCCCATATACAGTTTGTAGGTCACCTCAGTAGTACATGACCCAGCTAACAGCCCTGATCCATGGCCAGGTGTGAAGTATTCCGACCTGCGACAGTTCTTGGATTTGAAGGGTCACTTGGGCACCGGGCTCCACATGACGTGCGGCAGGTTATGTGGAGTTTGAGCTGGGTTGGGTTGGGTGTATTGATCAATCATGATGAATGAAAGAGGAATGAACTGATCTAAGCATCTAGTAACCGTCATTAGCCATCTATTTACCATCATCGACTACACTTGTTGGATTGGCAATTTGATGACTGGTAATCTTGATTTGGTAACACAGGGGATAAGAACCAGTGATGCAGACATACCAGCGCTACCAGTGCTGCTTGGCTGCTCAAGCCCTAATGATTTGGGTTTCCTGATTGCCCATCGGTGGATTCTTGGGGCACCCTGCATAGCCTCTTGTGTAGGAAAGGCCTAGCTTCGATCAAAACGTGAAACATACATGGCTGTGGGTCAGCCAGTGCCCCTGGCTCAGTTCGAAGTGTTGGGATGGTCATTCATCATCCATTTAAGGGTATACTTGGCAACGACCCAGCTGGCCATTTCTTCACCAGTTGGTATATCCAGCTCGAATCATTGTCTTCGCTGTTCAGAACCGTCACCATTTTCTACGAGGTCGGCAGCGCTTCAGTGGAAAGCGGCTGTTGGAAAGGGAGGAAAAGATGCCACGCGACCGCGAAGTCACCTCAATGGGGTCACATGGAACTACCATCGATCCTAAAGCTTGGGATTGTGGCACTTCAAAGACTTTAAAAAGCTTCCGTGTGGAAAGGCGTAGCAAGAATCTTGATTTCTTGGGTATTTCTTGGCGACTATGAATCCATGTGGTTATGATAGTATGACATACAGTAAGCATCGAAGTATTCCCTGCTGCTTGGTCATCATGTCGGGCCTTGTCGATCTACCTGGTAGATGCTTGGGATCATGGTTGTCATCATCGTCATCATCATCCTCCATGATGTGGGTTTTCTATTCGTTTCTTGGTAGTAGAAATCCGTGAACATATGCAGCAACACATCTCTTGGATGACTCTGTGGGATTGTCATTTGCGGGAGTTGCCGTGTGTGGGACTTCAGATGCCACGGATCCCTCATATAGGTATGTTTGAAGAGACAGACCCAGCTCATTTTTTAACATGATAGCTACTATAGTGTCTTCAATAGGTATAGTTCCAGCTAGTTCCTCCAACTATACTATAGTAGCTATCACAGTTTTCTGGTAGTCTTTGATGATCCTATACTAATTGACTTGCGCATATGGCTTTGGGATGCAACCAGCAAGCAGTTTTGATGGTGAACACCAGGGTTGGCCACGATCACTTCCACCAACCGATGCTTCAAGCTGGTTGTAGATTCCCGACCTGGCTTCGTCGGAATTTCGTCGGGAGCACGTGTCATTTCCATTCATTTCCCATGTTTTTTGCAAGTCGAAATTCTCCCAAAAAACCCGGGAAATGAATGGAAATGACGAAATTGGTTGGTGAGACTTGATGTCCGTTTCGGAGCTTGCAATCCATGTTTCTCACCTGCAGCGTCACCGATGATTTTGCAGCGTTTGCTCAATCGGAACCGCACAGTGATACCTCGTCCTCGGTTTGATCTGGAATTTGAGCAACAGGGATCCCCTAATCTTGAGCAGTGGCGTCGGCAGTGTTGCTTGATTCTGATGTAAGGGTTCCGAAAATGATGGTACTCAGGAAATCGCAGGTCCTTTGAACAGGACGACGTCATACACTTTCCATGGATGGTGAAGGAGCATAAATGGTATGGTCTTGGTATATGGTCCATGGGAAGAACGCCGAATTCATCAGCTTCATGGCCATTGGAGGCGTAAGCTGTCGATTTATGTTTCTACATGTTTTTGACATTTTTTTACTTGAACAGTACCATGATCAAGTATGGACAACCACTACCAGGATCAACAAAGACTGATCACAAACAATCATGGCGATTAAAGGCAATCATTAGTTGATCAATGAGCTTAGTAATTGACCAGAGTTGCATTAACCATCCTCAACCAGCATTAGCCATCGGCCGACCTTGCATTTCGACCGCTTTTGGAATGACATGAGTTGTGGCCATCATGGTTGATGGCGAAGGCAGGGATGGTGAAGGCTTTCTATTCGTATGGTGTGGTGCTGGGGTTCACCGGCTAACCAAAGCTATATAAGGACGGCTAACCCTGGTGGTTGACAATGGTTAATGATGGCAGATGGTGGTTAATCATGGTTAAAAGTCATAAGGGTCAATTCAACAGGAATACTGGGTGGATCTTTTCCAAAGCATGCTGAAACACAGCTCTGTTGCTTGTTTTGCTTGAACATCTCAGACAAATCCGATGAACACCAGAAAAAAACTGGAGAAACTCATAGAAACTCTCCCAAAATCGAAGGAAAATCCAACAAAAATCCCCAAGCTTCGGCTGGGATTCTCACCACCAGCGGCCCGGCAGATGATGCGCCGCCCCTGCCGGATGAGCCGCCGCCGCTGCCCGACGGCCTTCCGGAGCCTGAAGAGGCACTGTGGAGTACCATGAGCCAGTCATCAACCGTTGCCGCTGCCGTGATTGACATGGAAGCTACTAGCCATGATATGGCGGCAAGGGTCAATATTGACCAGAAATAATTGGGATTAATAACCAACCATCTTATAGGGAAAACAATGGTTAATGATGGGCTTGATATGGATGATTGGCACATAGCACACCATGTGTTGATAATCATCACCACTATAATGACAGGATAAATGATGATAATCATCCTACTTGTTAATATGGCGGCAAGGGTGGATGAATCAACAATGGTGATTGTTACTTGATGATCATCCTACTGGTTGATATGGAAGATTGGTAGTTGAGGTAAGATGGCTAGTACTTGTTGATATGGAAGATTGGTAGTTAACACGGCTAATGTCTACCATGATGAATTGACCAGAATTAGCATACTAATGGTTACTGCTCGGCATTGTTCATCACCATTGTTGGCTTGAAGCTACCATTCAGCAACATTAACCACAAGTGAAGCATGATTAAGAATGAATCAACGATTATTGACCAAGAATTGACCATTATGAACCGACACTTACCATGACGTTGGCTGGTTATTCGTTGGTTATCGGTTCTTGGTTCATAATTAATAGATGAGGCATTTTTGTTGGCGTTTTCTGCTTGGAACACCACCACCGTTAACCAAACACTCCAATGGATGGGGGAGCCTTGTGAGCAGATTGGCAACCTTGCTGTTGATCGGTTGCTAAAATGAGTTGATCTGCGTCATAGTCTTAGATGTTATCAACCAACATGCTTCGATGAAAAGCAAAACAGCTAGGCACCTGTTTGAATGCAATCATTTTTCGGATGTAAAAACCAGAGGTCATGTTGGGAGTTGACTGCAGGTGGTGATCTGTATAGCACCCAAAAGATCATGGCGCCAACTCTCAATTTTGAAATCACAAGATCACAGCCATCGTTAATTACCAGGAATCCTCATGAATCACCAGAAATCCTCATCAACAATCAACCATCGTCCTGTTCTTTTTTCAACTCAGCACCTTGATAGTTAGTTGCCATCACTCACAACTACTAACTATTGCTCGATCGACTCTAAGCATGAATCGCGAATGACCTATTCGCCACTCTCCATCATTATCAACCCATACTTTGCCATATAAAATGAAATTGGTAATGATCGATAATGGCGAATGAAAATGACAAGAATGACCAATGATCATGATAATGATGAATCATAGTGGTAATGATAATCATGGTGATCATGATAGTGGCAATCCATTAGTACATAGCCATTGTCAATCATTGTTACATGGCTGTGAGTCACCGCGTCACCGGCCCAACTAGTTGATCGGATGGTTAGCCATTGCTATATACTTGGTATATCAACTATCCTTATATAGGAAGCATATATACTTGGTATACCAAGTAGTTGGTTATCCTTATGTAGTTTGTTCTGATTGTCTATCAAGCATTGTAAACGATGAATCGACCATCAATTTGCTATCGTGAACCATCAACCAATTTTACTCATCATCATTACGCATCATGAACCATCATTAAAGCAGTTTATTAACCGTAGTTTGCCATGATTGACCATTAGTAACCATCCTTAACCATCATTAACCATCATTAACCAGTATGAACCATCATTGACCATGATCAACCATCATAGACCATTTTGATGCATAGATACCTTTTTGTCACCCCCTCCCTTGCCATTTGTCCACCCTCCAGGCTTCAGCCGCGGGAGGTGCCGATGGTTGGCGCTGCACCAACGGTTGGAACCATGACTGGTTGGTGGCTGTATGGGGGTTACAACCATTTCTAAGGGTTGCAATTATGAATAATAATGAAGATATTGGGGAAGAATGATGATTAAACAACTACTGGTTGGTGGTTAATAATGGTTAACAAGAGGGGATAGTCACTAACAACAAAGGGTTCAGCACCTACTGCTGGGTGGTTTGATTGACATTTTTTTCCTTAGTATTAACAAATGGTTGGTTGACAAGCACATGTTTCATAGTGGTTGTTCAACCACCAACAAGATGATGCATGTCAATGATTGTTGATGATAATTTCCGTTGATGATAATGATGATAATGATGATGATGACGATGATGTTTGATGATGATGACGATGATGTTTGATGATGATGATGATGATGATGATGATGATGATGATGATGATGATGATGATGACGACGACGACGATGATGATGATGATGATGATGTGACGATGATGATGATGATGATGATGATGATGATGATGATGATGATGATAATGATGATGATGATGATGATGATGATGGTTGATGGTTGATGGTTGACGGTTGATGATTGATGATTGATGACTGATGGTTGATGATGTTTGATGATGATGGTGGGTGACCGTGGATGATGTTTGATGATGGTTCAAGTCGCTCATCACGGTGAAGCAAGCAGAAAAATGGCTGGATCATTGATGCTGAGATTTCCTCATTTTCGAAGCCTAAGATCCTCAAAGGAAATCTCACCACGATTCTCACCATGATGCTGAGAATCCTAAGAACCTCTCTGTCCCCAGGATTCTCACCACCAGCGGCCCGCCAGATGCGCCGCCCCTGCCGGATGAGCCGCCGCCGCTGCCTGAGAGCCTTCCGGAGCCTCAAGAGGCACCGGGTTTTCCGGTGCTGCCCAGTCACTTGCGCCCGGCAATGCTACCTTCATACCATTTAGATCCGGTAGCTCTTAATTAAGCAATGCTCATAACCATATTGACCATGTCAACCATGAATTAGCGTTCTTTTGATAGACGTGATGACAACTTTTGTCGTTTACTTCGTACTTGGTAGGTGAATAGAAAGATGGAACCCCTGAACGAACCCACGATGAAATTCGCCTTCTCCGAAACCCAACATTGAAATCAGCAGATCTTTGGCCATCGTTCATCGTCCAACAAGAATCTTGAACCAGCAGTAATCATCGTTGATCATGACACCATGACATCAATCACTACCAAGACAGGTACATTTCACCATTCTGAACAATGAATTGGCCATCTTAAACCATAAATCACCTTGCTTTTGCCCATTGGTAAACCATTGCTTGACCATCATCAACTGCCATTACTAACTATTCAGAATACTTTTCGCCATATAAAGCATCATTAAGCTATCACAAACCACGATTGATCATGGACCACAGGATCAATTAGTAGATTCATCATTCTATGAAGCATCAACTGTTCGGGTTTTGCCACCATTAACCATTATCAGCGACTATTAACCACTATCAACCACAAACCATCTTAAACCATTATTAACAATGATCAACCAGCACAAATCATTATAAAGGACCATCAACTATCGATTTTCGAGGACAAACCATCAACCATTAACCATTATCAACCAGCACGAACCATCGACTATGAAGTTGAATCAAACCACATGAAAGCATGAAAATGGATAGTTAAACCACTATAAAGGACCATGAACCATGATTCTGGTTCTATTAACCATGAATCATGAACTTCATGACTATTTAGTTAAACCGTGGTGATTATTAATAGCCACTATTTAGTTAATAATCACTATTTAGTTAAACCACTATTATTAACCATTGGCCGTGGTGATTGGAATTCATTTTTCAACTCTTCGATTCGACCCGTCAGCTGGGAGGCTTCTGGACCTGCGCAAGGTGCCATGCTCCAAGGGGGTCGGATGACCATGGCATCGGGGTTCACCGCAACGCGGATCCTGGGAACCGCTGGGTTCACCATGGTTTTGATAGGGGATGATTTCATGCTAGGGGATAAGTTCACCAAAAAGTATAGGAAGTATAGGGGATGTACCAAGTATATGCGATGGTTTCTCAAGCCAGTTTGGGGAAGTGACGGTTGGTTGATTATTCAAAATGATTATTCTTGGATGATTTGGGGGATCCCTATGACTTGAGAAACCCACCAAATGAGGGTGACCATGGAAACCAATGATTTTGAAGCGACTACCACACATGTTGCTTCAAAATCATTGGTTGATCGCCACAAGTAAATTGTTCATGTTGGTCAATAAACTCGTTGACTGTGGTTCAACATCGCCAATGGGGGTTGACGGGCTGATTGATAATGTTAATCACAGTCAATTGTGCTTATAAGCTTATAGTAATCATAATAACTAATTAATCATAGTTGTCGGCAATGCTTGATTACTATGGTTTATAATGCTTAGTGGTTATTGTAATCTTGGTTCACAAGTGGTGGTTATTTTGTTGTTCTTGCATTTTTTTGCAATGGTTGATAATTCCTGCGGAATCTCAACGAACCCTTAGTGGTTTCTCAGCCAACGAGTTATGTTTCACAATGGGTGGATAATGGCGACCCATATCAACCAACGGCAATGGGGACAACGGTCTCACAATGTTGCTGAGATTTCTGTCAAAGCCATCGGCAACCAACAGCAATGGCTTTTCGTCAACCATGACTGATAAATCTTTACGATCATTCACCAATCGGCATTCACCACCAACCAGTATTGACAGCAAGAATCAGGCGGAACCAAACATCAGGAATCTGGAATCAGCTGGTAGAGACTGATTAACCAACCTTCGATTTAGGAGAGCCAACTACTGAACCATCGTTGGAGTCTGACAGCTGCTTGACCCGATTGCCCTTGTTAGCAAAATATTGATCAAAGTATCGACTCTCATAGACGGTGTGGTTGGTTCTCAGTCATTTCCATGTCAGTGTTCCTTTCGTGCCAGATGTTTTCAGCCATGAACAGCTGGAACGAATTAATTCAGATCTTCGAAAAAATCATGCCCATCTATGAACCATGTGATTTCATTCCGAACCATGCGGGAATCATTTCCATTCGTGTTTCCTATGAAACTTCAGCCGTTCCCGCAAGGCGATGCTGTAGGCGCAGAGGAGAAGTGACTTGGCGGTGTCATCACAGCTAGAGATCCAGACCCATCCAGCAGCGTAGCCACGGCGAATCCCAAGCGATCGCTGGGGAGAAACTTGCACTTTACTCAGTGCCGAGGATTTTTTCAGAGTCAGAGGGGATATCAAACCTGTATAGATGGAATGGTATCCCCAGGTGAAGGTATGTGATGGTATCCATACATACCTATACCGTCATATGACTACCTACTACCTTTCGTTTGCCAGGGTTGGGCCCCTGATTTGGTTGCATTTTGGAGCTATTTATCGTCATCATTCGTCTTCACCCAGCAATTGACCATCAATTTACCATCTTCAGTTTCTATCATTAGCCAACAACTAGCCATCTTTGAAATCAGTCAGCTATGGATTCACCACGAATGGGCCCATTGGTTATCCGTCATGGCTTGGCACATAGCCATTTGTGAACCATCTAAAAGTGGCCATACAGTTGTCTACAGTCAACTCCCAGATGGCAAACATTTCATCTGGTTTCTCAAGTCATAGGGGTACCCCCTAGGCATCACCCAATAACTTAGTCATCTGCGTCGCCGCCTGGGCCGAGGCCAGCCACCGGTACGAGCAGCCAACTCTCAGGCCAACCACGACACAGCCGGTGATGGTTGGGAGTGGTTGATGGTTGATGGACCATGGGAGGTCACTAGTGGATTCAAGGTTGGTTAATGGTTGGTTAGTGGTTGGTTAATGGTTGGTTAATGGTTGGTTAATGGTTCATGGTTGGCTAATGGTTGGTTACTGGTTGGTTAATTTTTGGTTAATGGTTGGTTAGTGGTTGGTTAATGGTTGGTTACTGGTTGGCTAATGGTTGGTTAGTGGTTGGTTAATGGTTGGTTAATGGTTGGTTAATGGTTGGTTAATGGTTGGCTAATGGTTGGTTAATGGTTGGTTGATGGTTGGTTAATGGTTGGTTAATGGTTGGTTAATGGTTGGTTAATGGTTGGTTAATGGTCGGTTAATGGTTGGTTAATGGTTGGTTAGTTTCTGGTTAATGGTTGGTTAATGGTTGGTTAGTGGTTGGTTAGTTTCTGGTTAATGGTTGGTTAATGGTTGGTGAATGGTTGGCTAATGGTTGGTTAATGGTTGGTTAATGGTTGGTTAATGGTTGGTTAGTTTCTGGTTACTGGTTGGTTACTGGTTGGTTAATGATTGGCTAATGGTTGGCTAATGGTTGGTTAATGGTTGGTTAATGGTTGGTTCGAGGTTGGTTAATGGTTGGCTGATGGTTGGTTAATGGTTGGTTAATGGTTGGTTAATGGTTGGTTAATGGTTGGTTAATGGTTGGTTAATGGTTGGTTAATGGTTGGTTGATGGTTGGTTAATGGTTGGTTAGTGGTTGGT
>VSDK01007512.1:153116-165346 GCA_009767595.1 Symbiodinium kawagutii | reverse complement strand
GTTAGTGGTTGGTTAGTTGCTGGTTAATGGTCGGTTAATGGTTGGTTGATGGTTGGTCAATGGTTGGTTAGTGGTTGGTTACTGGTTGGTCAATGGTTGGTCAATGGTTGGTTAGTGGTTGGCTAATGGTTGGTGAATGGTTGGCTAATGGTTGGCTAGTGGTTGGTCAATGGTTGGCTAGTGGTTGGCTAATGGTTGGCTAGTGGTGGTTGGCTAATGGTCAGTCACCAGTCCCTAGTTGGTCAATGGTTGATGCTTACGCGCTGGTGGACTGCGGTTGTACTACCAAGACTTCCGTGTCACTGTTCGAAGATCATTCCCATCAAGTACTTTCTATTTCTCCTTTATACACCTATACATTGCAAATACATATGAATATCACAGAGATATGTGGCAATGACATACCTACATATACTGGACATTACAAGATCATCATATGCTGGTCAAAGCCATGAGCCTTGCTGAACACTCAGCTGTATGGTTGGTTAATGGTTGGTTGATGGTTGGTTAATGGTTGGTTAGTGGTTGGTGAATGGTTGGTTAATGGTTGGTTAGTGGTTGGTTAGTTTCTGGTTAATGGTCGGTTAATGGTTGGTTGATGGTTGGTCAATGGTTGGTTAGTGGTTGGTTACTGGTTGGTCAATGGTTGGTCAATGGTTGGTTAGTGGTTGGCTAATGGTTGGTGAATGGTTGGCTAATGGTTGGCTAGTGGTTGGTTAATGGTTGGCTGATGGTTGGTTAATGGTTGGTTCATGGTTGGCTAATGGTTGGTTACTGGTTGGCTAATGGTTGGTTAATGGTTGGTTAGTGGTTTGTTAATGGTTGGCTAATGGTTGGCTGATGGTTGGTTAGTGGTTGGTTAATGGTTGGCTGATGGTTGGTTAATGGTTGGCTAATGGTTGGTTAATGGTTGATTATTGGTTGGTTAATGGTTGGTTAATGGTTGGTTAGTTTCTGGTTACTGGTTGGTTATTGGTTGGTTAATGATTGGCTAATGGTTGGCTAATGGTTGGTTAATGGTTGACAAATGGTTCAGTAGTGGTTGATTCATGGTGGACTGATAGGTGATTCATGGCTGATTAGTATTAATGGCTTTTGATTTGGTTGTTGAACGGTTGATGGTTGATTGATAATTATTGGTAATGAATGATGCTGACACATAGTGGATCAGCGGTCCGTAAGATGTAGTACTGTGCCAATCGTGAATTGACAATCAATTGATACCTAATGATGATCAATCACGGTTCACTGATGTTTAATTGATGGCTTTCATGAGGGCTAGAGAAAGTTTACAAGGATTATATGTATGATGATGGCTTTTAATGGTAGATAATTTCAACCGCTACTGATACACAAATGATAGCCACTGAGTGACTGACAAATTTTTCGGTCGTGCAAGAGTCACTAGAGGGGGTGGTACTGATCAGCATGTTACTGTAGATGTGGCTTACGCGACACTGCTTCTCGACCATTTGCCAGACCAAGTCCCTCGTAGATTACAATTGACCAATTGATGCTCTTGAACTTGCAAGACCATTCACAGATGGTGGGTCGGAGTTTGGATTCCCAGAGCATTGAATCGCATGTCGAGAGATAGAAATCAACCACAATCAACTCTTTCAAGTAGCAGTGCCTGGCAGAACTCAGATTCTAAGCCGATTTCCCTTACCAAATTCTTTGGGACAGGGGCATCAGCTGGATGTTCTAGTTGAGCTTCGCTGAATCCTTAGGGAGCCATGCAGGGGGATACCCCCGCATACCTCAGGGCATTGGAGGCATTCCATTGGGCGGGAAGGGGCTTTTTGGTCTGTACTCTTTCATAAGGGGTAAGTAGCATGAGCATCCAGTAGTTTGGCATTCTTTTCGGTCGTTATTATTCAATAAGTGGTAGTATTCAGTAAGTTGTATGATTTGCACAAGGCGATCTTGATAGCTGCTGCACAATCAGATGCCATCAGCCTACACTGATGGTACACTATGGCAGTATGAATATCATTATGCGATACCTTTGCAATGCCTTCCTCCTGATATCAACAACTACTCGGGAAACCAAAAACTGATGAAAATCGGTTCTACCAAAAAAGGGTTTCTAAGTGTTGGTTGACCCGCAGTTATTATTCTTACACCAGGTAAGCCATGATGATACCATGTTTATGATGATACCACTCATGATACCAGTTATTTAGATGATCATCATGATGAGTATAATGCAATCAATTTCGTTTACTATGATTGCGGGAGTTACCACCAGACTCGGATGGTCACATGGTATCGACTCCACTAATCATTACACTCTAATCATAGTATAGGCATTGGGTGATTAGAGTTGTCATGCTATCTAATTATTCCTGTTTGAAATTTTACCGTGATGATTACTGAATCTAATTCTACTATCTAAGTATACTGTACCTTTACTTTGACAGCATAGTTAAATGATATAACGCTATGATTATGAAGCTGATGTAATTATCTAAAACATAATATCAAGTACTACTGAAAATAGAGTATAATTATCGAACAAAAACAAGTACTGGTATAGTCATTCCAAAATCACTATACTCTGATCATTCCAAAGTATAAGTACTATACTCAAGTCCCACTCATGTATACTACAATCTTACTATAATCATATGTACAATCAGAAGTATAATCATGTAAACAAATATATATATATATAAGTACGAATCTTTACCATCATCATTGCATAAGTACAGTCTGAGTCGTGATCCCACCGCCACCATAGCCTCGCGACGCAGCTGAAAGGCAGTGCCGTGGCAGGTGCGGCACCCAGCCGAAGTGTGATGCATGGTCTGTCGGTGGCTAGCCACAGACCTGTTTGGTGCGCGGCGAAACGAGGATGCATGTGTATAAATAAATAAAAAATAAATATATAAATATATAAATATATTTATACATGTTTCAATATGAATATAAATGTGCATGAAGATATCATGTAAATGGAATTATATGGATACATACAAAATACATATCTGCATCTCCCATCGGACTGCTTGTGACGCCAAAATTTCGCATCCATCGACTTCTGAGGTGGTCATACGCCCGAGAGCATTGCCAGGCAGGTCGTTGGTTGCTTGTTGTGGTGGTCAATGGCCCAGAAGTAGAGGGGGCACAACCACAACCAGAAGTATTTGTGGTAGCAACAATGTTGATACTTAGTTTCTTTTTGGTTGCTGTTTTTCATGGTTGTTGTCTTTTGATGGTCGTTATTCGCTAGTAAACACCGTTGTGAACCTTATCGATCGCCTTAATAGTTACTCCCAGCCATCATTTTTGGATTCTGTGGTTATTGTTTGTGGTGCTGTTGGCTGTCAGCCAATGTAAGTGGTTGTTATCATTCATTGAAAACCGTTAAGTGAGCCGCATTCTGTTGGTTGCTTTGATCATCGCCATTGTTATTCTTGGATAATTGGTTAATGTGCGTGAAACTATGCACCAAGAGCATGTCAACACACGCCAACCCCAAGCCTCATCCAACGCCTGCCGTGACCTCAAATGATCGACGCCTCGTTTTTCGCATTGCGGCGGCCCGCCGCCCAGGTTGCCTCCCAAGCTCCGGCAGCGCCTCGTGCAGAGAGGCATTTTGAAGGAAGAAGACGCCACTTGGAGACCTGTCGTTGTGCGTCCAAGCGATGAGAAAATCGCAGGCATTGATCATGGATGATCATCGGTAGTGGGGTGACGTGGGTGTTTCTCAAGCCATAACTCCAAAAATGGTTGGTTTACGATTGTGAATGATGAATATTGGGCGATTAGCTTGATCAAGTAGAATAGATTGTACATTAGGATCTCCACTCATACCAGGATACTCTCAGGGGGGGGTTGATCATGGTATAACTATAATCATGGTATTGATGATTGATAATTTTTTTAAGGGTACAACCAACTAATAAAGAAACCAGAATTGACAATACCAACAAGATCTTGGTAAAAACTGTCTGAAGACGCAACCAGAGAAGAGCCAGGTCCTAGGAAGAACATGAATCAATTGCCCAGGTCGTAAAGGAAGGCTGTTTAACGAGTTTCCGGGAAGGTTTCTGGTTGGTTTATATACTTATCTATGACAACTAGCAAGCATCATTCACCTCAGGTCTTGCCTTCCAGACTTGGCCTTACCTCGTTTCCTTCCCTTACTTTTTGGCAGGGCTAAAGCAGTCATATGAATCTACATGACCATGCCTTGGTCGGGGGGGGCGGGGATCAAGTAGCATGATCTGAA
Source organism: Symbiodinium kawagutii (assembly GCA_009767595.1). Taxonomy (NCBI): domain Eukaryota; class Dinophyceae; order Suessiales; family Symbiodiniaceae; genus Symbiodinium; species Symbiodinium kawagutii. The sequence goes on along the minus strand of VSDK01007512.1, from coordinate 161,109 downwards.
TGTTCCTACCTGGTCCGTGCTGGATGATGGTCACCAAACAGATGACACCTCCAACCAGCTGTCATGTTTGGTTCTCAATCACAGAGCTGGCTGATGATGCACCCAATCATGTACAGGATTCCACATTTTGTTTTCGAAACGTTAATGAATCCAATCAGTAGAAACAATCAGGATACTCGATATTATCAAATATCACTGAACATAGTTGATGCTACTAGTACTAGATATCGATCTATTGATATTACCAGATATGAATCTAGTCAATCAACATGAGCCGCACACCTAACCAATGTTTGGTCAGCCGAGGGTGCAACTACCAGCCGCTACGACCAGCTGGTAGTCACTGAGGTGAAACTTGCGATGGCCATGCAGGGAGGTGACGAATGGCGGGGCGCGGATTGACGTAGTGAAGTGATTTGTTGGCTTACTTTTGAAGGGTGGTTCGTTGGCTGGTACGTTGGTTGGTTAGTTGGCCAGTTGGTTGGTCAGTTTGGTTTGTTTGTTTGGTTCGTTGGCGGGTCAGTTGGCCAGTTGGTTGGTTTGTTCATTGTTTAGAAACACCCATTTTAGCGGCTGGTTGTTGCTTAATGATCTTGGTGGTTGGTTTGGCAATGATGATTTGGTTTGTTGCTTCATGATCTCTTCGTTTCCATTTCTTGCTCCTTCTCCTGCATGTGCGGCACTCATTGCTGATCCGGTTCTTATGCAATTTCCCTGCACCAGACCTGATCTGATCATTTGAGACCATCATGAATCCTTCTTAGTCACCCACAATTTGACTATCATCAATCGTCGTTGACTATCATTAGCCGTTGTTGACCATGGGTTGGTTGGTCAAAACCCTCTACAGTATTCATCCTCATTTTTACTGTCAATTATTTACTAAGAAAAAGGTGCTTTTGCTGCAGCCATCAACCACCATCATCAACAAGAATTTGCCAGTAATTATAGGTGGTTGATCAGCATAGCCATAATTATTAACCATCAATAGAATAGGCTATTATTAACCATTTGGCGGTGTAATTCCTATTATTAACCATCATAGGCCACTCAGTTGGATGGCGGATATCCACCGCCCAAGCCTCTGGATGAGCGCAGGCGCAGCGGCAGCGCCCCCGGCTGGGTTGGGAGCTCAGGTGTGGCGAGACCTGGTGGCTGATGGTTGGCTCACAAGGTCTCAGCCAGTGGTAGATGATTGATGAGGTAAACCATAGAGATCTACCTTGATGAGGGACTTGACGGTTCATGAATCAATCATCATAGAGATCAATGGTGATGAATTGATGATTGATTCATGAGTGAAGCATCTCCTGACTCATGCTGAATCATCAGTGAATTCATTGTTTCATAGTGAATCGATGTTGATTGATTTTGATTACCGGTGGTTCACAGCGTTGGAGAATGATCTATATTAATTTGGATGCTCTGTCAGGTCATAGTGAACAGGTCAGTACTTTTGATGATTGTTAGCAGCTGTGGTTTTGTAGTAATGTCGATGCTCACTAATCTACCGACTGATACGTGCTTGGTTCTTACAGCGGTATTAAGCACAATTATTCGCCAGTTATATTTCCTCATTCTTCTTGGTGATATATCTCCGTTGCTGGTGACCAACCATCCTCCGTGAATCACCTGAATGTTGCCACCATCAACTGATCAAGCATGCAAAATGGATCAAAAGGCCACAACTCTTCGCTGTTTAATGCAGGACTTGATTGACTGGCTGTGAGCCATAAATCCAAGCATGAGTCTTGAGAGGTTTGTCAACCAACCAGAAAAAACAAGACGGTTCATTGATTGACCAAGCACATGCACCTTTTGGATCGTTGACCACAGAAGATGCTTTTATGTCCAATCTGCAAGTTGCCTACAAGCGTCAACATGCATCAATGAACATGAATCAACTAACCACGCATGAACCAATGAACATGGACTATCCATCAACCATCACTCAACCATCCATGGACACCAAGACGCGTGGTTACTGGTTGCCCATGGTTGCCCCATGTTGCCACAGACCAAGCCCCAACGGCCCATGTTGCAACCACAACGCCCCCATTGTGGGAGCCTTGGTCCAAGGCCTCCAGTCAACATCACTGGAGCCGTTGTCGCTTGGGGCTGTCCGTTGGTTGTTGCGACCGGGTTGGAATGCTGATGGCTGGTGTTATTGGTTGCTTCTACTTGGGTCCTGATTGGTTGACATTGGTTGATACTGGTTCTAAGTCAGTGAGCACTACATGATTACTTTAGCAATAAGAAAATGAAAAAGAATCATAGAATGTAGGTGTAGATCAAGAGCAATTCTTGGCTTGGGCCTCCCTGGTTTGTGGTTTGAAATGATTGGCATAGAAAAAATACAGGGTTCAGGCGGTACGTTAGACAAGCACAATTGGAGCACATACTGCTTGACCTGTTATGGCGGTGTATTACCCAGCTGTCCCTAAAGAACAAGGTGTCATTCATGGGTTATCAAGTACCAATTCACCACCCATTCACCAGCCATTCACCAGCCATTCACCAGCCATTCACCACCCAACCACCAAAAATCATCAAAGGAAGGGCTCATTATCCGGACAATGGTGACCCAACGGTGACCAATCACCTTACAATGTAAGTCTCTTGTGGCGATCCACTGGGAAGGGACTGTGGTATATGGATGACCTGGAAAGCCGCAAACTCCCCAGTATGAACATGTACGTCGTTTGCGAGCATGATTTGCGGCAAGGTATTGATACTAACAATCAAAACACCAACACCATCACCACCACCACCGCCACCACCACCACCACCACCGCCGCCACCACCACCACGACCAACAACAACAACAACAACAACAACAACAACAACAACAACAACAACAACACACTCTGACCAGATGTGATTGATCAAAAAGCATGACAACATCATGAATTACCTGGTCGACCAGGCTGTTGTCAACTCACACAATGATTCAGCGTAGTTGTCGTTCGTCAATTTTAAAATCATCAATTCGATTGTTACGGGTAGTTGGGCAAACTATGATTGACCATAGTTGAGTTAACTGTAATTACCTATAGTTTGTAAACTATGGTGGTTGATAACTCAACGACTATCATGGTTGATCAATGATTATTGACTATCACTGACTGTAGTTGATAGTAATTGACCATTTTCGCTAGTAACTATTATAGAGAATCACCAATTGTTGTGTTCCGCCATCATTGTCCATAGTTGACTTAACTATTGTCAATTGTACAACAACCATAATTGAATCAACTTTTGATTATGCTCAGTCAACGACCAGAATCATGGTTGGTTACTCCATGCTGGATAGCCAACAACTCCATGGTTTGTTTAATTACTCAAACCATATTATAGTAATTAACCATCCTATACTACCATAATCATGGTTGGCTTCTAATCATTAATTAAGCATGATTATGGTAGTTGATTTTGGAAGTTGATCATTAAATTCACACAGCTTCCATGATGAATGGAAGTGGCACCTGATACATTATGGAAGGTGTTCAAACATTAAATTCCTCCACTTGATCTTCCAGAATTTATTTACTTTTATTTACTTATTCAAGTGGAGGAATTTAATTCCAACTATTTCCTTTTATTTACTTCTTCGAACCACTTAATTTCTCCTTTGTCCTTGATAACTCCATGGCTATGGCACGCTGATCTGCTTGGATCATCAGCACCTTGGTGCTGAGGTCAAAGCGGCCGCACCAGCGCCACCAGCGCCACCAGCACCAGCACCACCCATGGTGCGCAGCTTATGACATGCAGGTGGTTGGTCAATGTGATGAATGGGTGATGAATGGGTGGTGAACGGTTGGTGAACGGTTGGTGAATGCTTGGTGGCTGCTCAGTGAATGATTAGTGAATGAATGGTTAGTGACTGGTTGGTCAAATGGGTGGGTGCCGTTTGGTGAATGATGCTTATTGATAGTTCATGGTGACTAGTAACCAATTATTTTGGTTGACTGTGATTCGTTAATGATGGTGATTCATAGTGATGACAACTCGATGATGGCTAGCATTGGCTGATGATTAACATACATCAAGCACTCTTTTTCATTAACCAGGATCGATTAATTAACTAATGATCAGGCATCATGCACACCATTGTGTGCACGATTCACGACTATCACCATAGTCATACCCGTAGCCATATTGAAAGTACCCATTGAAAATCATTGTTGATCATTCGCCAGAAATCTTGATGATGACTTTGCTGAAAAAGGGTATCCCAAATTTGATGTTAACTCATGTGGACCACTAATCACCATTGTCAATAAGAACATCCAAGGATTACAATCTTATAGGTTGATGTCATCACCCATATACCCATATAGCCACTGATGTGGTGATGCCCTTTATAGACCCTCTTGTGAAGCAAAAATTCACCAGTTTCAATAGGGAAACCAGCTATATATTTTGGATTTTCCTATCAACCAAGTTAGTTTCCTAATAGGTAGAGAAACCGTCACAGATTCATTTTGTAGTTAATCATATGAAACGCACCGAATATCAACCTGCTATCGGCTGGTTTTTGAATATCACTATGATTAATCAGCCATAGCATTGATCAGCCATATTTATAGTGATTTTAGGTGAACTGTGAATCAGCCATAGCAGACAGTCATTAACCACTCATATTCAGCAACCGTACACTCAACCATAACCACAGCCATGCTGAAATGTTCCTCTGGGAAACGAACTTGTTAGCTCAATATCAGGACGGTTTTAACCAGCATGATGGTAAATTGTGACCATGACCATAGCCACAACCATAACTGCCAATAACCATAACTGCCCATAACCATTTGGTTATCGTGGTAAAGCAAGACAACCATCTGGTAAAGATTATAGGTAAACCATCTGGTAATTTGGTACCATGATCAGACCGTCTTGGGAAACCATAGCCATAGGTACAACCATGACCATATTAACAAATGGTTGTTTGGTTGACAAACATATTTTTGAAAGGGGTGGTTCAACCACCAACCAGATAGACATAATCACAACCATAAGCACAGCCATAACAAAAGCCGCCATGATCATAGGAATAACCAGAGACATGGTAATGATGCTGATGCTTATCAAAACACCCAATAACCCCATGATAATCATAGCCATAACCATAAGCATAACCATAGCCATAATCATAGAATAATCAGAAACATAACCATCATGGTTATCACCTCTCATATTCTTATGGTGAATGATACTTATTGGTTAATAACCATCATAGGAATAACCAGAAATATAACCATAAGCACAGCCGTAATCATCGCAATAACCCCATAACCCTAAGCATTTGGTAAATCAACTCTCATGGTCCGATCCCATGATGACAAATCCCAAGGCGCCCCCAGCGGCAGCAGCCACCTTGGCCTGGGCGCAAGCGGCGGCTGCGCGGGTGAATGAGGACTTGGCGCGGATGGTGGGGGAACTCAGGGGGTGACTTGGATGAGGTTGATGTGAACCGTAAGATTTTATACGGGATTCTAAGGGGATTATATGGGATTATAAGAGGATTATAAGGGGATATCAGAGGATCTGGAGGGATATGGGTGGTGTTGCTTGACTTTTCGTTGATGTTGAGGTTGGTGATGATGGGTGATGGTCCGTGTTGGTTGATTTTTCGTTGGTCGAGGCTGGTGATGGTTTATTTTTACTGAGTTGATCTTGGTTGATTGATGGTCGATGGTTGTTGTTGGTTTAGTTGATGGGGATGTTAGTCGCCATTTGTAGTCAGCAAAGATATTACGATATAGCCAAGAAGAGAGGAAATATCAACTAGTCAACTAGCTGGTTCGTGCAACACTGCGACACTGTCTTCAACACTTTGCCTGCTTATTTATGTTTGGGTGAACGCAGTTGATATTTCTGACTTCCTTGGTGAAGAATTACCACCCAAGTATTGGCCACTTTGAACATCCATCGTACCTGGTCTGTGGCCGCTTCGGAGCTCAGGCCATGGCCAAGGCTCAGGCCGCGATGAACCAAGCACAGGTGCGGCATCCATGGCCATGGTGGTAGCTCTGAACCAAGGATGATCACTGCCCTAGCGCCATACCAGTCCGTCAGCCGTGTACGGGAACTGCTTTGGGGCTACATTTTTGCACAAAAGCATAGGTTTTGATGGAGGGAAATGATTGAAGCTAGAATGTTCGCCGTTTACTATGAGCATACTACCATACTGAGCATTGGTACACCAACAGAAATTAATATGCTTAGTTTATTGCTCAGCAGTTGATATTGCTATCAGACACCTCTTCAGCAGCTATGAATGGTGCGCTTGCTAGGTGATAAACGAATCACTTGGTGCACAACAATCAGCTTCGGAAGGGCAACTGGCTCAAGAATCTATTGTCAGTTTACTATGCGTTCAGCTTGTTTGAGGACCAAATCTATATTGAAGCATCAGTTGCCGTGGTTTCCTGTAGACTGTTCCTTTGATATATGGACAATTGATAGTAAACATCATCCATATGGTTGGTTGATACAGCTTACGGATGATGCTTGTTATCACTTAACTTAATACAGCTTGGTTAACAACCAACAACCAGCTGAAACTGTTTTGATAACCAGGCTTATGGATAGGCATCAACTTTACTTTACCAACCAACCAACCAGCCAACCAGCCGCAACTACTCAGTGCATTCCCACTTTTGTCGGTGATATGCTGCTACGTTGTGATCAGCCAGAATCAACAGTTCGCTGGTTAATACCTTTGATCACTGTTAAACTTTAAAGACTATTAAATCCCGTTAAAGCCATTAAAAGCCTGTTAACCTTTCAATGTGGGCCCCCTGCATTTAGACTTGTTAGTTCAATTCCCTGTATCTGGTAGAAATCGCTGCAAATAAGTTGGGTGCATAAAGCATCGGCCATAGCTGGTAGCGGGTTAACATTGTACTGACCCAACCACTATTGGTGATTCAAACAACTATCAAATGACCATCAGTGAAAATAAAATTACTGTGAAAATCACCGTTCCATTCAATCATGAAATCAGGATGGTCAACGAAAAACCCATCAAGTACCATGAACTTACCATTCAAATCATTGAACAAAAACCCGTCAGCTCAATCCAAATTCATGATTCCCCACCATCAACTTGTCAACCCATCCACCTCTCCGCCCCAGGCAGTGCCGCAGCCCAAAGTCATGGCTCCGGCGCAGCCCAAGCAGGTGACACAGCACCCGGGCGTAGCACAGCAGGTGCGGGGCCCCACGGTACCGCCACGGGCCGAGGGAGCTGCTTGGAGCCAGGGGTATGGCAACATTGGATTTGTGTCCGTTCGGCATTGCGCATTGTCGGGGTTCAATCTGACCGCAATGACAGTTGCTGGTCTGCTCACAACACTCCAAGACTTCAAGAGATGGCCAGAGTTGGTTTTCGGTGATGTGGTGTATCTTTTTTGCTTGCTTGTTCCCACTTGGCTTTGTTCTTTGAACATCGAAACTACGTGGCTTATTTCCTTCGAGGCGAAATGAGCTTCAGCCACTCTGGATAGAGAAAGTAGGTCAACGAAAGTGCGGATTTTCCAACATCTGAAACCATTTCGGATCGAGAAAGCTGGCAACTTCTCATCTGAAAAAGCCGGCCCTGCTGAGGTCTATTCGTCAGGGCCTGTGATCAGTTGGGGGAACTCAGGGCGTTGCTGGGGGCGCTGCCCATTTTGGGATCAGACCGGGAAGCTATGCATTCCATCTCCACTGGTCTCCACTTTCATCCCCACAAACGTATCCCAATTGGTCTTGACCTTGCTTAAAAATGTAGAAAAACAATTGGATATTACCACTTACTGTCACCTAAAGTGCTAGCATTATAGTGGCGCAAGGGTGGCACAACCCAAGCATCCATACCCCCATGCTTGGGAGGTTACCATCAAGGACAGTTTCAAGTCCATGTGTCTTACACGGTGGTTTCCCATCCAACCAAGCTAGAAGGCTTCCTTGCACACGGCCGCGCTACGGCTGATTTGGCATTCCT
>VSDK01007512.1:99822-153089 GCA_009767595.1 Symbiodinium kawagutii | reverse complement strand
GAATAGCCCCAACAACTCCCTCGAACACTTTCCATGGGCGCAGCATGAGCCAGCCATCTTCCAAGTTGCATTCTGAGGAGACAACTTGTTTGTTTTGTTTTGTTTTGTTTGTTTTGTTTGAATCATTAGCAAAATCGAAGATCTAGCAAACATAAAACAAAGATCTTTGTTGTTAGCTTCCGGAAGAGTCTTCACCGATCTGAAGCATTGCAGCATCGCTGGCTCCGAGGTAAAGAGGCGGTCCTGAAAAGACCTGCAGAGCCGGAGGTTCTCGACGGGACGACACGACACCGGTGGTTTCCCCCCTGGTGAAATCGAAGGCTTTTGATGTGTCGTGGAAAACATGAGACCGCGATGGTTGCGAATGATTGACGAAAATGATGGTGGTCAGTGGTAGTTCATCATGGTGAGTGATAGTTCACTATGGTTAATAGTGCGCAAATACTGATTGTTAATGATGATTATTATGATGGTGAATGACAGGCGATTCATGATGGTTCACAACCATGGGCTATGATGTTCGCTTCCAGGGAAAAGTCCCGCGGGTCTTCTGAACACCATTGCGCAGATCATGTGGTGGTTTCTCAAGCCATAGGGACACCCCAAAAATGGTTGGTTTAGTGCTATAAATGCTTTATACCTGGATGATTGGTGGGTACTCCTATGGCTTGAGAAACCACCCTATTTAATCATTTCATAGGTTAACCATTGTTGAACCATCCAAAGTGAGTTCCGGAAGCCCGCAGCTTCCTCTCTTCCAGGCGGACGAGAATGCGAAGCGCTTGAAGGCCGAGGTCTTTCTCATGGGAGGGGGCGAGGCTGCAAGGGAAAGCCGAGATGGAATGGCTGGTGATGGTCTGTTTTGATATACCCAGGTTGGGGTTGGTGATGATGATTTCAGGTTGGTTATGGTGTTGGTGATTCTTTTGGCTGTGTCCTGCTTGCCCTGGTGGTATCCCCAAACACTGAGTAGCAGAATGTTGGGAAGTTGCTACTTGGCAGTTCCAGTCTCCTCGGAGAAATGCTAGTGTCCACTTAGTAATCCGAGCCGAGGTGAAACAACTATGTGGGATCGTCGATGGCTAAAGCCTAGCTAGCTAATGGTAGATGGTTATGCTTAGCTGTCAACGGGACTACTTCACGGGATTATGGTCTGCTATCCTATCAATTCATGGCTTATAAAGTATTTAACTGGCTGCCACGAAGCCATGAATTCAACCAGTTAATGGTATTCAATATATTCAATGCTACCTATCAGTTAATTCATGGCCTCCGGTGTGTTCCGCTGGCTACCACGACCAATCACGGAGGCCCCAGGACGGCCCCAGGTGTCGGTCAGCACGCCACGCCGCGGCCAGGCCTTGAGCAGCTCCCCGGCGGAAGTCCGTGCAGCGGCTGCCAGGGCCGAAGGCCAAGAGGTGCGCTGTGGGAAGGGGCAACGGAGGCTGAGATGACAAGTGGTGGGCCTTGTACAGGGTGGGCCCCCCTCAGAGTGGATGAATTATTCGCCATGGAACTATAGAAATATCTTCCATATCTGGTTCATGGTGGTGGTTCATGGTTGATAGTTGGTGGTTGATTATTGGTTATAATCATTGGTTAGTATCATGATGGTTAGTAGTGGTGGTTAGTAGTGGTGGTTAGTGGTGGGTAGTGATGGTTGATCAGATGGGTGGTGGTTAGTATGTGGTTGGTGATGGTTAATGATGGTTCACGATGTGATGGTTCATGGTGGTCATGATTAGTGATGGTTCATGATGGTTATTCAGTCGGTATTTAGTGGATCATGCTTAGTGATCGTCAACTATCAATAATCACATTGATGGTTGATGTATGTGGATTGATGGCCAATATGATTAAAAATGATTTTTGAGAAGCGAGCACTGGTCATGAACCCTTGTTGCTAGCTGGCACTCTGGTTGAGGTGATCAATGTGATGGTTCAGGACATGAGCAACGTATCGATTGATGATGATGGTTGTATGGTGAATGGTGGTCAATGATGGCTAACAATGGTTCATGATGGTTTGTGATGATAAGTAATGATGCTTAGTCACGAGAAATCATGATGAATATTGATGATTGTTGTATGGTCAATAATGAGCGGTCAATAGTATTCAGTTTTGGTTCATCGTGGTGAATCATGGCTTATAAATGCTGATATTTTATTCCAGGTTCTGCAACTACTGAATTGATGGTGTTGGTGGTTTTGTTTAGCCATCATGATTCAGAAGTTATGCTCCACTAAGTCATTGGTTATTTCATATTGGTGGCTCACGGTGGCCAATCACCAAAGGTTACATAACGGCTAATGTCTAGTGGTCAGTGAACGATGGATGCAGCTTTGTAAAAATTATATATTGATGGCTAATCGTGGTGAAGAATGATGATCAATGAGTGACTGTGAAGAACTGTTAACGCAGGATCCATTTGGTAATAGACTATCGAAACATGGAGGTGGCCTGAAAAATGACAAACCATTGGCGATTTGCGACCAATGGTTGCTGGTTTCACAGCTCAGGAAGATAGATGTATGCTACCTTTCTACACTTCCACATCAAAAAATCCAAATAGACATATATCCACATGATGTATGTCTATCCACAAATTTGGGGCATCCATCCATTTATCTAATGTACACCCATTTTTAATTTTGGGGCAGACTTGACAAGGTGAGCCGGTGCCACCGGTGCCACTGTTCCCAGATGCACTGCTCCCCCCAGGCGCCCGTTTGGGTCTACGAAGCCAAAGCTGCGCCCAAAGCTAGCTGCAACGGCAGCGCCGGCAGCGCCGGTCGTGCCGGCAGCGCCCGTGGAGGTGGCCGGGCTGTGAAGATGTGCCAAGGAAATGGACCCTGGTTGGTGGTTGGAAACTATTGTTACTGTAATGAGGATTAATAACAGGGGATGACAAGCAATAGTGGTTCAACTGATGGCTGGATTGGATTGACGATAGGGATAACCAGCAATAGAAATGGTTCAACACCTACTAGTTGGGAATGATCCCCTGTTTGATGGATGGATTGATCCCTATTGACCTATTGGGAATGATCATTGATGGATTGATGGATGTTGGGAATTATCATTGGCAGTTTGGGGATGTTGGGGGTGCCCCCATTGATGGATCCCCATGTTTTTGTGACCGAAAAGCACCGCTGAGCATCCTAGAACACTCCCTTGCCTTCGGCGATGTCCCCGGCAGTCGCCATTTCGGGGCCCTTCTCAGCCCAGTGATACACCAACTTTGGGTCACATGTAAACGCACAGAAGTCATACGGTGGTTTCTTGGAATAGGGGACCCCAAAATGGTTCGTTTATTACTAATTATGAACGTTTGAGATTGGATGCTTTGGGGGTACTCCTATCTTGAGAAACCACCATACAAATCTGCATATTCCATGAATTTACTAGGTACGAGATAAAAAAGATAGATGAGTAAATCTATGCACCACAACATTTAGCATTTCTATCCAAAGACCCGTTGCTTTTAAAATCATAATAAGTGCGTCACATTTAAAACCAATAGATTCTTAATATACACATTGTAAGTCAGATATTGGCAAAGAATGCATACTCAAAAGGGATCAATTTTATGGCGATTCATCAAATTTAAGGTACCTTTTTCATTGGATTCACATGGGTGTTTCTTCAAATTGGGACCCCAAATCATCCACTTTATATCAATCATTTTTAGTAATAAACCAACCATTTCTAGGGTACCCCCATGATAAGACACACCCATATGCTTACAAGGTGGGCCCCCCTCATTATAAGTTGATTAATCAGCCATTTAACAAGCTAATTATATCTACCACAACTGGTAGTTACCCCAGTTATGTATGGCATTCTGTCTATTTTATGCAGTGACCAACCTCCAAGTGCTCTGGGCACCGGTGAGGTGAAGGCACCTCCCCCTGCTCCTCCAGCAGTTGGGAGCCCGGCCGTGGCTGGGTGGTGGAAATTATGATTCTATGATGGTTAAACTACGATTCATGATTAATGACTGTGAATAATACATATTAACTGATACCCCAAAATAGCAGTGAATATCATGGTCAATGATGGTTGATGATGAGTTTCTGACGGTTAATTATTGGTTGATTGTGCTTCAAGATCAGCAATTACCTACACAAATTGCTTTGCCCCAGATCTACAACAAAAACCAGTGCAAAGAGGTGCCTTCTACAATCAAGGGTTTATCGAAAATGCTCGAGAAAACCAGTTGTATGCGATACAAGGTGGGCCCCTAATCAGCTATGAGTTGGGTTATAATCATAGTCAAATTGCCCTATAAACCATATCATAACTAGGGGGCCTACCTCGTAGTGGTTTCACCAACTGCGTTGGTTGTACACAGGGACGTGGGGCAATCAGCACCACTGCTTCTTTCTTGCTGGGATGGCAATTTGGCTCCAGCGACTTTTGTTCGCGCCACGCGGCTTGTTCGCACCGATGAGAGGACTTACATGGTTTCTGTGCTTTCCAGCACTCTATGGCGAGGATGTAAAACTGTCCATCGCCACCACTTCATTGGCAACCAAGCTCATAGTTGATGGTAAAGACACTGGCTGCACTTCAAAAACCACTGGCCAAGACTTGACCTGTAAATTTCAAGATTCAGATCCTTCCGCTAGCCAGGTGCCAGCAACATTTTCAGTGCGGAGATCAACTGCAAGAACATGGATAGCTCCATCTACGATTCCTTGACGGTCAAGCCTTTGAGCCAATGTGCCAAGATGACTTTTACTCAACATATGGAGAAGGGCGGCCATATGAACCTTGAGACCCTTGAAGTGGTCCCCAACTCCGTTGCCAACTTCACATGTGTTGCGTTCCCCTTGGATCCTTCCGTAAGAATCAACGAAGAAGGGTGGAGTTATACCCCTGTGGATGTGAGCGTCACTGGAATCAAAAACGGCCAGGAGGATAAAGTCTCCACCTGGACTATGGGATCAGTGAGGCATCATCGCCAAGACAAGGCTATTTCCTGGCTGGATTGCCAAATGGTGGTGAGGAAGAACTTTGACTGGGGATTCAGCCTACAAAAATCCAGCCAAAATGTGCATGAAGTACTTTGGACCAGCCAAGCCAAAAAGCCAAATATTGACCACATAGCACCCAAGCTCAACATGTACGATTTCAAGGTCACCAAAACTACGAAAAATGTCGACTTCAAAGATTTGAACCCAAGGATTGGCTCTGCATTTGTCAACGCTACTGATCGGAATTTCAAAGAGCACGTGAAGCTCAAGACGTTGAAACCGGCAGGTCAAGACCAACCAAAGAAACATGAACAGAAGCTGGAGCTTTCAGTGGATGCAACGCAACTTCCCAAGGGCACCAAGGAAGTAAGGGTTCGCGTGGTTTTCACGTATCCAACGATTGGCTACGCGGACGCGACGCTGATGCTCCCAGTGGACAGCCCTGAAGTCCCGGACGAGAACCCAGAAAAGTCTGGTGGCGTGGGTGCAGGAGTGATTGCGCTTGTCATCATTTTCGGTGTAGGTCTTGTTGTCTTAGCCGGTGCTTTCTTCTACCGAAGGCATCGACGTATCCAGGCAGCACGGGAAGGCGTTCTTTGATGGCACTATTGGAGCATTGAAAAAGAGTCACCAGCTTTCCAGTGACCTTTATAATAGGTAACCAACCCTAAACAACAGTGGTAGAAACCAACTGGTTACCTACTATGGAGGTAACTGGAAGGGTAGGGAGTGCTTCAACAACGGCAGCGCTTGGGTCCGTATTGATCGCGAGCTAAGCATTTATTGAGACGCTGCATTGACGCCAAGCCTGGATGAAGCCAGCAACCCTTGGTTGATTAATAGGGGTTATCCCCTAAAAGCCTTGGTTTCCCATGAAAATGGTACCCCCCCAATGAATAAACCGATTGCATAATCTTGGGTTAACATTACCTTTATCTTGTGCGATAGTCGAAGATTTGCCTGCAGCTAGGACTAGTTGTTTTTAGAGTATCATTTGATGCGTGTGGGAGCTGGATTTCTTTGTTGTATGAGTTTGCTCGGCAAATAGCAGTAGTCTTTTGTGCTCTGCTTAACAATTGGAAGGTGTTGCACTTTGCTTTTCTGACCGTAATGAGCTTTTGCGGGCACCAAACTTTTTCAACAACCATTCATCATCGGGTCGCATCAAATCCGGATCATCCTGATTGGTCGTTAGACCAACCATGGAAGAACTTTCGCCATCATCTAATCTCAACTGAGATAGTCAATTATGGTTAGTGATGGTTGGTGGCAGTTGACGATTGTTGATTGTGGTTGTGATGGTTACAGTGGTGTTAACCTGATGTGGCGGTTCATCATGGTTGATGATGATGATGATGATGATGATGATGATGATGATGTGGTTTTGGTAAATCGTGTTCGTTGTTAATTGTGATTGATGGTGGTCCTGCATATGGTGATGGTGGTTATGGCGGCTGGGCCAAAGAAGCTGATTAAGTCACCCGGACGCCTTTATCTTTTACCGGGATGTCATCAAACAAGCTAGGCACTTTGGATGACACCCAAAACATAGGGCCTTACAATGCCTTTCACACAACATCGACATTCGGCAATTGCAGACATGGCCCGAAAGCCCCGAGGTGGATGATGGGACCCGTGGTTTAGCCCCAAGTTATGGATATGCTTTGTATGGTTGTACGGTTCAACCAACGTGAGAGGAGCCATGGCATGACATGGCAGTGACCCCTGCGAGCTGTTCATGACACCTATGGTTCACCAAGGAGGTTTCTACCGATGGGTTGGGTGAGGCCGTTCCACCAAGCATCGCCCAACATCAACCAACGGTACCCGTCATCAAACAAAATTAATCATTGACCATCATTGACCACCGTTTCCAAACATCAAGCAACATCAACCACCATTTCCCAGCATTACCAAACATTAAGCTGCATTTTCCAGCAGTGACTATCATTAGCCAACACCATCAGCCAAGGTCATGGGTACCTAAGCACTCCGCAGCTTTGGCCAGGAACCCACTGGTCCTCCGTTGCCGGCGGGCTGGGTCGGGTCCTTGAAGATAGGGTCGCTGTGTGGAGTCAACAAGGGGGATGGAAGCACCAGCAATGGAGATATGGCGGTTTCTTGAAATGGGGGATCCAATGGGATCCCCGAACATGGATGGTTTATGGTCAATGTTGGATGGTTTGGGAAACAAGCATATGTCCAGTTTGTCATATGCCATACGTTGTGTACTCGTATTGATCTTTTTCATTCAATGGTGGGGATATAGATGTAGAATTTCAGAGGTGCAGCTCATTTTTTGCTAATATCATCGATTCAGAATTCATGATAAACAATTTTTCGAAGCTACAGCAATGCATGGGTCCTATTGAAACATGCTGAAATGAGCTCTGTGAACCTCAGCAGTTGGTGTATTTCACAGCCAAAGAATCAGGATCTTCCCCTCAAATTGTCATGCTGTGAGCCTCCTGAAATCGTTCTCTCAACGGTTCCTGGTTCCGCTAAGCCAAGTTGGATGACCGGGGCCTGTGCCGCCCCTTGATAAGTTTGGAAAGCACCCAAGCGAAGATCAAGGCAACCAGGATGGTAGACCATGACCCATGAACTCATGAACCATCAAAATCCCATCAACCACCAGCCATCAACCATCAACCATCCACCATCACTCATCCGCCATCGACCATTGACTGAGCCAACCACCTACCATCACTTAGTTAACTCAGTGGCCTTTCCGCTCAGGTCCGCGTGCCTCATGAAGGAGATCACTACTACTGGAACACCCAGACCAACGAGGCAGCAGTGAAGTCCCATGGTTCGAGTGATGAGTTGCATGGATTTCGACCGGTGAACTTAGCCGTGCATGGCTATAGTATGCTATAGTTTCACTGATTCCTAATGGTTGGTAATGAATGCTAGTGACAAATCACCCAAGGTTCACTTGCCACCTTTCTGATTGGTACTGCTAATGGTTACTTTTGTTGAAACGCAGTGCCTTCAACCAGACACAGTTGCGTGACCCTGGTCAGGTCAGTTGGGAGCATCCTTCAGAAGCCAAGAAGGCCAAGGCCGCTCCCCAGAAGCCCAAGTTCACTGAAGAGCACAAGGCGGTGGCGGTTGCAGTGACTCCCCTGGTGTTCGTCGGAAGTTCTATGGCGAGCTGGGGCAATATTTTCCTGGGGGATTGATGAACTAACTACTGGGATAATGGTTACAATATGTTGGGGAGAAGAATTGACAAGAATATTTGGAATACATGGGTGAATGATGGCACACCAGGGGTTATTAACCCCTCCAGTGATGTGAGCATTGGCCGGACGCACCAGTGGTAGATTACTGCACAGGTAGCCGGGAGTGCTCTCATCACGGAGTCAATTCAGCACACCTCATTCCCATGATGTCGGGCAATTATTCGAGGGTGGTTGGTTACTGTTAGTGACATCCCTGGTTCGGTTGGTTCTATCTATCATTGTTGACTATGGATGGATGAATGGATGACATCATTCTCTTCCCTCAGGGTGGGGGTTCCAAGGATGTTTCACAGCACATCCATGGCTTTAGTACTGGATCCATTTGGTGTTTTTCCCATTGAAAACTGACGATCTTGGCGATGTTTGGGGATCAACGACCCCAAGAATCTCATGTTGGACACTTCACACAGTCGTAGACCCAAGAATTCCCCATCTCATGTGCAATATGTCGACTCCCTCAAGAATCCCCGGCTAACACAGGGCTGGCATCGTTTGAAGCAGGTCTTGTGGACAGATATTGGCAAGATCATCGGCCGACAGGGGATGAACCTGAAGATCATCAAGGCGCGATTGGTCACTGATCTTGCGATTCAGATGGCTGGTAAGAATTTCATGACTTAGAATGGTTAGTGATGGCTGATGATGGCTGATGATGATGATGATGATGATGATGATGGTGATGATGATGATGATGATGATGATGATGATGATGATGATTGACGGTTATGGTTAACCATGGTTGATCAAACTCAGGAGCAGGTACTCATTGTTGATATGTACTTTTTATGTTGCACATGGTTGAATTCGTGCACCATGATCAAGCTTAGCAAGGACTAATAATTCATATGGTGAATCGCTAATTCTTAAAAGGTAATCTTTGAATTGTTCAGTGATACAACTGGCAAACTAATAATATTTCGACTGGCATGCGTGATAGCAAAATACTGGCTAGCGAATGATCACTGGTTATAATAGTTCTTCGCTGAACATGTGATCATGAAGAAACTAGCTTATGACAATGCTAGCTCATGGTTCAATGGTTCATTCTGCGTGAATCATTAATAGTGTATAACACTAGTAGTTCAATCATTAAGGGTTCAATGATTCAATGGTTCAATGCTTCAATGCTTCAATGGTTCAATGGTTGAATGGTTTAATACTAGCTAATACTGGGCTGGTTCTCACTGGTTCACCTCGTTCAACCGCTTCACCAGGGAGCTGTTGAGAAGAGCTCAGTCCCCCGGGAAAGCTGGTGTTCGATGACGGAGAGCTAGCTGGTTCCTCTAGGAACACGCCTGAAAATCATGCAGAAATGGTACTGCTTCACATCCCAAGCCACGGGCATATGGGATTTTACTAGGAGTTTCTTGTGATTCTCGGATTTTTTTTGGAACCACTACTAAGCAACCGCAACAGAATTGCTTTGGAGCGGTGCTCACATGGATCAGGCATCCATTGGCTGCGATGTCCACATCCCCAAGCAGGACTGGTGCTGAGCACCCGCAAGGGCACCGCTGTCAGTGAACATCTCCACGACAGCTGGGTTGATGATGGCTGGCTGTTGGTTGGGAACTAAGGTGCCACCAGGAGGGTTCCAACCGGAAGGTAGATGGGGAAGGCACACAGAAATGGAATCTGTTCTACTCAGCAGCGATTCTCCTATGGTGTTGCTTCGGGATGGCACGACCCCATCCAAGAACAGGCTTGCACCCATGGGGAAGTAGTTATACTGGGTTACATGTATCCTCAACTTTGATTCTTAGTGTTTTAGAATTAATTGTGTAGATGGATTTATCATGAATCATGCACGTAAAAAGTAAATTGTTAGTAAGGGTTCTAAAACCACCCAGGATTATATAAATTCTTTTTTGGTTTCAGCGGGCTACTTTCTGTTGGGAGCTGTGTATTGCTGTAACCTTACACCTTTGTGGCTGGTGTGGGCATCCAGTTGGACAGAATATTCGAGATTCCCAAGGTCCTGAGCGCTCAGCACTAGTAGGCAGCTATAGCCAACCATAAACCATGGAGAACCAACCATTTGCCAGCAACCACCATGAGCCATATCCATCCTTGACCCATGATGGCAGGCCTTGCCCAAGGTTGCCCAAGGTCGCTCATCATCTTCACCCCATCAACTGCTGAGCTCAGGACAAGGGGTCACGAGATGGAGATGGGAAGGGTGGCAAGTCCAATGGCAAGAACGCCAAGGGCAAGTCCAAAGGCGCGGCAGCCGTACAGCGGTTGGGGAGGCCGGTGAGATCAAAGAAATCATGCAGGTTTCAAGGGTCGGGCAGAGCAAGCGAAGTCACCAGAAACGGTCGGAATTTGCAGAGCAGAATTTTGTGGGGAGCCACTTGCCCGACATGCAAAGGAGGGTAGCACCTGTGCAAACTGCTTGCGCCCGCTGGGCGTGCACCCACGGGAACACCGAAGAGCCAAGGGCATCCAGTGCGAACCTTTCGAAGGGTGAGCGGTTTAATGGCTTGACCAAGCTCCTTTCTTCAATTGGAAAAGTTCTGTTGATTTCCCACGCCCACTTTAGATGGACAAACCACCTTGACGGGACAAAGTTCAACACAAATCATGGCACAACTGCTTGGCGGTTTCAGTCGATGCTTTGGTATGGGAGGATGGCTTCCAATTGACAAACGCGCATATTTTTGGGAGGCAACAAGTCCCACCAGATAAAGGCAACAAATCAGTGACGACTTTCTCTATCAACAGGTTTGATCCCTCAACACAGCATGATCTAATCAACAACCATCAGCAGCATCTCTCAGCACGTGCCTTGCCCACTTGGCTGCCAGGGAAGCGGGATGCTGAGGGCAACAAGGTTGGTCGTGGTATTGGAGCCTCGGCAGACGACGGCGCTGGATCAATGAACCTCTGCGGCTGGGGAGAGTTGCCGTTAGGGAAACCATCGCAACCGACCGAATCAACACGGGCCAGGCTCAGATGGGTGGCCTTCAACTCATTCAGATGGGTGGAATCCAAATAAAGATGTTTGTTTGGCACTGATGGGCAACGGGCATCGCAAAGGATCAAGTCCAATGTTCACTAAACTACGGCAGGCGCCAGGAACAGAAACCAAAGGTCGCCAAACTCGTTTTGTAATGTCTTGGAAGCGATCATTTTTTCCAAGGTTTCAAGTCAAAAAGGAAAAAAACTTAGTCAAACAAGCGACAAATGAGTTTAGAAATGTCTAGCAAAATCTTGTCCATCCTTCTGCTCCTGTTGGATGATTTCACCGCGAACCCTGTCCCTTACCACGCCCAGGTGATGGAAGTACCAAGCTCACGGACGAGCAGTTCTGCACTGTGACAGTGACCGGAGACACAGCCATGAAGGCACCGGCCCCCGCCATGTGGCGCCTTTTGGTTGTCAAATTCATCATTTTGGCCGAAGAAACTGATCTTCGGAATGCCTCAACCATGGCTCACCTGGCAAGGGAGTGCACCTGGCAGTGGATTCTCAGTCCCTGAATTGTTCAGCTCCTGTCCCGTCTCCGGGGTTGTTTAGCAACCATTTTTTCTACAGAAAGCTTTGGGCGTCAGGCCAATGGTGGAAAGCGTTGTATCCAGATCATGCTTGGCGGGGTGGCTCAGCTTGCTGTCCCTCAATCTTTCACTTTTTCGGCGCCCCAGATTGGATGTCCTGACATTTTCAAAGGGCCAAGCAGAAGAGACATGATGAGACAGCCCAACAGCGCAAAACATCTCACTGAGACATACTAAGACCGGACCCAACATCTCCATTTCCGCAAAGCCACGGAGTGAGCCAAGCCTCGCCACCGAGGATACGGCCGCAACGTGGAGCGAGCCCACCTCTCAACTGGCGCCAGTGCAGCCACCGGTTCCGCAGTTTGGCGATCTGAGGCCCTGGCCGACTTGGGAGTCGAAGCGAAAATGCCCAGCCTGGAGGACGACTGGAGGGCGCTGTGAACAGCCAGGTCTCCCAGGGAGCCATGTCAGGTATAGATCTCACGCACCATGATGACCAAGGCATGGTGGAACCCTCCCAATCCACAGAACATGTTGGAGGAAATGGTTCCGTTGGCGCCTCGCAGGAGATGACGGATGGAAAATCCAAGCAGAAGAAGGCGGGGAGCAAAAGGGCTGTTTCTCAAGATGATAGTTTTCTCAAAATAGGGAACCCCAAGTGGTTGCTTTATCTGTGTAAATGACTAGCATTGACTAGTGGTTGGTTTCTTTCTGTTGTCTTACTGTACTCTTATTGTACCTCTCCTTTAAGAGACACCCAGAGAGAACCTTAAAGAAAAAAATGGGATCTACGGTGATCAATTGCAGTTAGGAACTGTATGGGTAGGAATTCATACCAGCACATACCAATCGTCCCAAAAATGGGTTGTAGTTCACATCCCAACAGCTTGACATGCTTGACTACTGTGATCCTTTTTGGGACGTTCATTGCGGCGCCAGGGTTTTGGACCTGCAGCCTACTATTAGGTCCTGTTTCCTAAGCTCATGGGGATGCTGTCCCCCAATGTTTTTCCCCTTCAGAATATGATCCTCATGCTATTCTTTCCGTGCGGTGGGCGTGCCAAACCTCATGGCTGAACCTCGTACCAGACAAGCTTTGAGCCCCTTGAGTTGTTCATCCAACGAGCTTTGTACATGAGGATGGTCCCCAACTCCACCGAACATGTTGATGTTGCATTGGGGCTTGCTGATTCAGGGTACGATCGGAACCCCCGATCTTTTTTGGGGTTGAACATTTTATATTTTGAACTTTGACCTATATCCATCTCCTATGCTTGGTAGTTGCGCCATTGCTCTAATATGTTTTTATCCTGTGATCGGCAATTCCGATATTGCTATCAGCGGTCTGTTACTGTTGTGCAGCTACCCTCATATTGTGGTTGACTGCCACCACAAGATGCTTGGGTTGCGGACCCGACGAGTTTTTCCACTGAACCTCCATTTCTCTGTATTCCCACCGAAATGGGTACTTTCTGGTAGATTCAGAGGTGATTTGGCTGGGTGTAGCATTGTAAATGATCAACCATATCCATCCAGGTCCATAGATTCCAAGGTCGAATTTTCCATGAATATCCATCCAATATCCATCTTATGAATCATGAACATTTTCCATCCATCAACAGATTCCAAGGTCTAATGTTCTATGAATATCCATCCATCAACAGATTCCAAGATATCCATCATCCATCCATCAATAATAGAATCCAAGATATCCATCCAATATCCATCCAAGGTCGAATTTTCAATGGCTCACAGCTTAACACCGCCCAGGATGAGATCGACCCCATGGATCCCGCCTCGTACAGCGATGCGTCTTGGGGCCCAAGAGGTAAGAACCAGGGCAAGACAACCCGGGGGAAAGTTCAAGCAGCAACAGAAGAGAACCCTGAGACCTGCCCTGCTTCATAGAATGTGTTTCTAAGAGAAAGCTTCTCTTAAACATTTTTTTTCATATGTTTGTTAAAACTGTTACACCCTAGAATCTTTTGATTTTTAGCAAACCCAGATGGTTCTTCAACCTTGAAAGGTCAACCTTCAATCTTTGGAACATCCATATGGCGCAAGCAGTGAAGTTCTCGACGTTCTCCTGAGCCTCTTTGAAGGCCAAATTCTCCCAGCAGTTTCTGTGGCCCTGCCAAGGCCCGTTGGAAATTGGTCTGCAGGCTTGAAGAAGCACCTTGGACAGATGTGCCAGGGATGTCCATGCCAGAACCGCAAGTGTTCGCATCCGAAGTCAGGATTCAGTTGATTTGTAAATATCTGTAAACCAAGACGTTTCGGGGATATAGCTTTCCATCCTCGGATCGATAGGATCCATTCACGTGGCTCAAAGCACAACAAAGGATTCGCAAACATATCCAGTCTCGATCCCATCGGTACCGCTATGAGCAGAGTTGACACAGCCCCAAGCGACTGCTGAAGAAGAAACATAATTCCAGGGAAGTCCCAGCCAAACCTCGAGGTACCCAAGCATGAACAGAACCGATCTGTGTAAGCCCCTTCTTTGAAATTGCCAGTTCAGGATCTCCAAAATTTCATCTGGTAACCACTATGTCAACATGCACCTGGC
This sequence comes from Symbiodinium kawagutii, assembly GCA_009767595.1. Lineage (NCBI taxonomy): Eukaryota > Dinophyceae > Suessiales > Symbiodiniaceae > Symbiodinium > Symbiodinium kawagutii. The sequence continues at coordinate 138,792 of VSDK01007512.1, read as the reverse complement.
AAACAACTATCTCAGAGCACAACCGAAGCACTGCTGTCTGTTGCTCTTGATTTCTGGTTGATGACCGATTGGACTTTAATCTCGGATTGCCGGTGGGTTGCCGGTTGATAGTTGCTTGCTACTTGACCTCAACTGAACCAGTCAGTTGCCAGGTGACATTTCTGCAATGTCAACCAATTGCTAGTCGGTTGAAGGTTGCTGGTTGCTGGTGGTAAGACCGGCGGTACCTGGTCAAATGTTTGGCAGCGGCCCTGAGCAGGAGGCCAGTCACTGTCTCTAGTAGAGATGAAGCACTGTCTCGATATACAATGTCTCATGTAGACACAGTACAGTATACATATCGAGATATCCAGAATACATATATAGATCATAACCATAGACATACAATTTCATCATTTCATTAATCATGTTTTGAAATATATCATTAAAGAATAGTACATTTGCAAGTGGGTGTAACAGAATCCCTTGATTAATCTGAAATGACTTACACCAATCAGGTTAATCTGATTGATTTCATCAGATGAATCTTCACCAAGTTGGAATGATTAAAATCTGATGAAGTCAGCGGTCAAACATCTCGGCCCCTCCCCAGCAGCTCGCCTGTAAGCTTCGCCTTTCAACAGTGCTGAGGCCTGGGCAAAAGGCTCCTGGAGCGGGGACCTCAGTGGCTGTCTCTATGGGTCTGCGGCATTTCTGTTCTTTTTTTTTGGCCAGACCTATGGTTATATGGACAGCCATGATACCATGGTTGTAGGGGTTACGCATCAGTGGTTACTAAGCAAGAAAGAACCCAAGAAAGTCACCACTTATATAACCCCTTTACTGTGGTTGTAGGGGGTATAATCTACCCTACCAGGTGCTTTTCCATAGGTATATCCGAGCTATAACCCCAGGCAGCTCTCATTTGGAAGTATGGGATGGCAGTTTTACATGCCATTAGCAATCTTTTTTGAGCAGGTCATTATTTGTAGTACTTTGTGAGGTGCTGTGGCCGCACCATTGGGGACTATCAGAGTCCCTTGTTCAAATTCCCATGGTGATTGTTGATTGCAATTTCCAATTGTCAATTGTATGAATTCATATGACTTGTGTTTGCCCTTGCGAACCTCGGTCTATTTGCTTGTTCAACATACCCCCAGCAATGTCAGCTAAACAGCTTCATTTTTCGAAGATGAACCAAGTACGAGATGCTACCAACTGTAGATGGTGTAACATGGTGTTTCTTAAATAAGGCATTCCCGTCATCCAATGGAAACCATTTATGGTGGTAAGCCAAGCATTTTTTGGGTAGCCCAAAGTGGTTTGAGAAAGCCTCATGTATCATTGTGGCAACGATACCAACATCCACAGACAGCTACCTGTGCTGCCTGCCTTCAGCAGCTTGACAGGGTGGAAACCTCCCGCGAGATTCCAAGCAGGCGAACGCCGAAAGGCGGGGACCCTGGGACTCGACACCAGGGTGGCTTCCTGGATCCCTCACCGGCACCACCAGACTGGTGAAGCATCAGTGATCCGCTGATACTAATAAAGTGCTGATGGTTGATCACCTTAGATTAAATAGTTCACCTATAGTGGTGCTACCTCAGGTAGTCGGACCTTTTTGTGGTGGATAGTGTTATGAACCTCTATAGTGATAGCTGATCACTTCTGATGGTTCACCGGTTTAATCAATTGATACCGGGTGATGCAGTTCTGTTATTTGATCAACTTAGATATCACCGTGGTTAAATATCACTGATCACGACTCTTTGGTGAATCAACGGATCAAACCACAGTTTAAAAAGCAACAAACTTGCATAATAGTTTAAACTAACCACTATTTAATAACTATTAATTAAACCATTAAATATTTTTTAAACCACTATTTAATGATAGTTTAAAGCCACTTCCTGAAACCCGTGCATCGCTTCCAGGTTCTGACCGGAAAGCGCGTGCACCGGAAAACAACACGTTTTTTCAGCGTCCTTCCGTGGGAGCCAACAGGGAACCATTGCGGTGGCCACCCCGAGAGATAGTCATAGCACCCAGGTGGTTCGAGATTCGCTTGGCCACATGGACTAATGATTCACCAATGATGGTTGATGTACGTCGATGTTGATTTGTGTCAGGGGGGATGGCCATCCGAAGGTGTCAGTTCGTTGGATGAATATCGCGATGATGAATCCTAGGGGAATCATTGACCTGTGTTGTTGGCACGGCTGCACAGAGGCATCCATTCCGACTGGTTGTGCATGTGGAGCGGGCAGAACTTCGAGCCTTGAAAAACATATGGCGGATCTCGTTGGGAGTTTCCATGGGTTTCAACAGGGGGCGTAACCCAACACACCAAGCAAGGCTCACATCATCCCAGTGTGGATTCAGGGGAGTTAGCGATCCTTGGTTGGCTCGACTGTTTCTCTGGTGGTTGCGCAATGTTTTCTTTGGAATATTGTCCACCAAGCAATATCCAATCAGTATTTTACAAGAATGCAACGAAATGGTACACACCCAAATGGCATGCTGGTAGAATGGCACTGGTTTCTGAAACAAGCATTTTTCAAGGCAAGATGGCTTCATAGTTCTGAAACTAGCATAATTCAAGTTGTTGTCAAGTGAAGCACCACTGGCTTCGCAAAGATAGCTTGATCATCTGTCATCAAGCTAGTGGTTCAGCGAGATTCTGGTTCGATTCGCCGATTTCCTGCGCTGGCCGTCGTTTCTTTGGGTCCATGGATCACTCGTCGGGTATCAGCACCAGTTGGTGATGCTCCAACCAAAGTGACAACCAGAAACCAAGCCGAGCGACACCGCAAAACACCAACAGCCACCACCATAAACATGACCGTTCTCAGCTGTGCGCTTCGATTCTTGCTTTGGGAAGAATATGGTGATAGCATGTGATAGCCCCAGATAGAGTCAGGTAGAGCGACATATAGCGACATATAGCCACACATAGCCACAGATAGCCACGTAGTCACAGAGCCACAGCCGCTACTTGCAACAGGGCAATCATCAGCAGTAGAGACAGGGCAGCTTCGCCGCCATTCATCGCGCCCGCCATGATGATCGCTGCTGTGCCAAGTCGCCGGGAGCTGAGATCGATGGCAACCGCTGTGAAACTCTAGGGATCACCCACTATCCACCAGCATTAACCGCCGTTAAACCACGTTAAACCATGAGCAATGAAGCAATCATAATTGACTATCATGCCATCACACCATCATGAATGATTTAAGCTTGCCACTGGTTGTTCGTTGAGCCGCTAGTTGTTCACGGTTTTTCACCGATTCAACAACCATGCTGTGATTTTTTCTTTCGCTGGCCACTGAATGTTCATTTGAATGATTTTATAGGGATTGCACAGCCACAAATTCCTTGCTGATTCGTGGTTCCGCCTTGGGCTTGTTCATCCCTCAGAAGTGGCTTCACAAAGAAGATGACACTGCCAGGGGGTTTGGAGCCTGCACCATCGCCGCCAAACCGAACAGCTGGACATGGCTCAACCAAGGTGATGTAGCAGTGCTTGCGACCAAACGACAGCCCCCAACTTCCATTGCTGCACTGCCAGGCGGATGGGAATTCCGAAGTTGCGGAAGTTGTCCGTTCGATGGTGGTACCCCAAAATCCTTCCTCGGAAAGGGTCATGTTTGGGAGGCAAACATAGCGAAAGCTCTACTTGATGCAAGTTTGGAGTGCCCCTCAAAACACAAATCAGATGAATCAATCTCCCGCTTGATGTTTCTCCAGTTGTCACCCCGATTCTCAACTACCCATGGTGTGGCAAGCACCTAACAGACACGAGTACCGTGATTGGTTGCTTCTGGGTTGCGTTTGAGTGGTTTGGTGGCTGGCGTTGCTTATCTTCAACCAGTGCTGGTTCCGACCTACCAATGATCAAAAAATACCACTAACCAGTAACATGTATCATCAAGCATCAGCGACTAAGCAGCTTCATCATTGATCACCACTGACCATCAGTGGCCATCATCAGTCCATCAACCCACCATCAATCCATCAACCAACCCCAGCAACCAACCCTATCAACCACCAGCCATCAACCAAGCCATCAACCAACCTCCGCTTGGGATCTCCGGTTCCAATCCCCTGCCCAGACGACATCAGTTCCTTCGGGACCAGCTGCAGCAGTCGCCCCGGACGAGCCGCCCTGGCGGCGGTTTTCGTGCCTTGGTTCAGCATCCCCAGTGGTGCCGAGTGGTGGTGAATCATGGGTTGATGATGGGGTTTGGCTGATGGGTTGATGATGGGTTGATGATGGCTACTGATGCTTCATGATGATCAATGATGGTTGAATGATGATTAATTTCAATGATGGGTTAATGATGATTAGGTCAATTCCTGATGATCAATGATTGTCATGATTGTTCCCGGTACTTACTGGTAGTAAATACAAGCATCGAATTGTGGTAAATAGTTGTTTGTTGGTTGATGGAACTGCCATTTGCATGGCAGTAGTCTTGGTGTATGATGATGAACAATTGCGAAAGGGCTACGCTAATGATTCAAGAGGAGCAACAAAGAAAAATCATTATTGATGGCGGTCAAACATTGCCGCCGGGAATCCATGAAAAGTTCCCTGATTCGAAGCCAAGATTCGGGGGCTGGGAAGCGTTTTGATGGTTGGAGATGACAATGGTACTGTGAGAATGCGGTACACGTGAGCTGTTCCCAAAGCTCATGTTTTTCAATTCGCTAAGAAGGATCTGAGCAGCTTGTTTCATCGGGAATATGCTGACCAATTCTACGTTGGAATATTACCGCTGGCACGGTCAATCTGCCATTTTTACTGCAGATTGAGATATCAGTGGCCTGTCATTCCCAAGTTTGGGTCAATCATCGCCTGGTATGCCTCAGTTTTGAGCTCCATGTAGGACACCTGCCGTGCCACAGTCCGTACCGCCACAACCCGTGTGGTCAGCTGTAAGTGATTCGACCACTGCAACATCTCACAGTAACACCAGCTGTTTATGGTTGGGGGTGACTAGCTATAGCTTTATGGGCTGAGGTATTAGCGATGCTTGAAGTGATCAATAACCCTTCTTTGATGTGAATCAAGTGGATGATCAATGATAGTGAACACTGGATCGTCCCATCCTTTTGCATCTTCAGTTTGAGTTTTGTATCACCTAGGATTCGCAGATTCCTAGGATGTAATGTTTGTTCTTTAATGATGTGTGATTGCTGTTATTTCTGTTGTTTCTCTGTGATCCTGGACCATCAGTCATCAAGTTCATGAGTTTGATAGATCAGTATTAATAGTGAAATAGTGATCAATAATGATCAAGTAGATTAGTAAATATTAACCATCGACCATGATTACTTAGTGATCAATAAAGATCATTGATCATGAGTCATGAAGTGCTTCATTGGTATTATTGATCATTATGAATCACTAGACAATAATAGTTCATTATTGAGAATAACCAATTATACTAATAAAATCATTCTGTCTCGACATGAAATGGTTTGTTAATCAGCTCTCATCATTATTGTTCATTGCCACGAACCACTTCATTAGACCAAATTAATGAACCACTTATTGAAGTTCAGTATTTTTGTTCATTTTTATGCTTCATTAATTGTCTTCCTTAGTATTATTGATGATTATTAATCACTAGCCAAAAATGATTCATTATTGAGAACAAATGAACCACTTGATCAAAACTGACCACGTACAATACACATTGATTGACGCTTCAGCCTTGTAGAGCTGCTCAGGCTGGCGTTGCGACTTTCAGCAGACAGAGGAGCAGAGCGCAGCTGGTGTGCTGTTAAACAGCAATAAAGGGTTGGTAAAGCTGCATAAAGGTTGATCACGAATCCTTAGCAATGGTCACTAGTTAGATCTAGTCAGTGTTTTATCATGATTCATGATTTGATTCATGGTTGAGTACGAGCTTGATACTGGTTGATCATGATAGTTTGTATAACTGTGAAGTGCCAATTGATAATGGTTAGCCACTGGTTAGAAGTGTTTGGTGGCCCAGGCAGGCAATGCAATGTAATTTGCTCTGACTTACTGGCGTGTCAAGGGAAAAACACGAATGATCCAAAGATCAAAATGGGGAGAGTATTCTATTTACTCCAGGCACCTGGAAGGAAACCACGGGGAAAGGCATTTTCTAGTTTCTGTTTGTTACCCCCAAGTGCTTGTAACAGTCGGCTGTGAGGATGAGAGGGTGAAGGAAAGCACAACCCAGAGTTCTCCAGGATGGGGCATCCATGTTGACTCTATTGACCATTGATCATTCCTTGGATGATCATCTCACTCAGCAAGTGGTTAGTAGCCATGATTCGTAACTACCACTGGTTGGTGGTCAGAAGCATGTTTCATTTTCCCTAGTATCAACAAATGGTTGGTCGTTTGATTAGCATATATTTTCTAAGAGGGGTGGTCTAACCACCAGACCAGTTTTGTGGATTACACCCTTTGCAAATTGCTTCCAAATATCACCTGGATAGTAGTTGGTGGTTAGCTATACAAATTAACCCTGGTTAGTTCCAAGTATCCTCCTTTGCGGAACATCCTCAGCCTGGCCAAAGCTTTGGGCAGTTGCTCAGGAGAGGTCTGCCAAGTCAAGCTGAATCGAAAGACGAGAAGGTCTTGGCATTGGCTTGAGCTGCTTCAAGTGTTCATATCCTATGTGGTGGCGGTTTCCCCAGTCATAGGGGCACCCCCAGTTATTATCCATGACTAGTGTAGCAATATACCAACCATTTTGGGGGTCTCCCTATTTTGAGAAGCCCCCAGATGGAGAATTCCGATAGTCCAATGATCTGTATCTGAACTTGAGATTTTATAGTAATAGATAGAGAATTCCAGTGATCTGTCTCTACCATCATCAGCTTGAACCCAATCTTGCAATGCCTCTGATCCACACCACAAGCTTGTCCACTGGGACCCATGGCAGCGACAACGACGCTGGCAGGTACAAGTCAAGGACAAAGAAGAAGAGGTCGAACTCCGAGACGCGTGATGATGTAGTCATTTGTGGACACCCCCTATGTACATGCAGTTTACCCATGGAATCCGGCAGCTCTTATGATCAACAACTTGTTGGCTAGCATATGGCCATGGACACATCGTTGCTGAACTACCAGAATCAGCTTATGCATCAGAAGCTTTAGGCAGTTTTAGGGCCTTAGGGCCTTTATTTCAGATGAGATCCTCAGAACATGGCTACACCATCACATGCTTGTCCGCTGTTGCTCATCCCACAACTGGCCACAGCTAACCCTACAATGACCATACATTTACATCAACCATGAGTTAACCGCACATGAATCATACCATACATTAGCCATGACGAACCATAGGTCAACAATCATACTGAGTACCATATTGAACCATACACCAAACATACATTGACCATCATCATGAAGCATTGTTCATCATTTTTGACCATTATGAAGCATCATATTAGCCATTATCACTAGCCATTACCAGTGGCTTTCACCCATCAGTATTGGCCACTATCAACCAGTGTGATGGGTCAACGTTGACTGGGTGACCATCCTTCCACCATAGCTATCATTGATGTCATTCATTATATATACATCATTTTTCATTATGAACAACCATTATTGACCATTATCATTGACCATGGTCAACCCTCACTATCATCAACTGATCCACCATCAGCATCATCAACTGATCAACCATCACTATCATCAACTGATCAACCATCACTATCAACCATGGTATGCCATCGTTAGCCAGTTCCATGGCTCCATGGTGTACCCCAGGCTTTGGACTACGACGTGCCTTCCCGTGAAGAGTTGGAAAAACAGCAGATTCAGTTGCTGGAGGCTGGGGAAGGAGTCACCATGGGTGACCGTGGTGGGTGAAAGTAGTGGATGGTGGTGGATGGCTAGGTCGGGATTTGGCTTAATGATGGCCCATGATGTCGGTGGAAGATGGGGATGATGAATGATGGCTTACACCGGTGAATTCGCTGGTGGATAGTGGCTAGTGATTGTTTATAAGCCGGTTAAACAATGAGGTTTCATTGATGCTGGTGAATTCGATGGCTGAATGATGGTGTTTTACGAGCTGGTTGTTTCGTGGAGGGTAGCTGCCGATGGGAATTGAACCAGTGGCAGTCAATGTCAAGCTAGCTTGACATGGTAGCGGATGTACCTTCAGCATCAGATCAAAGGCGATCTATGGTGGAATCCTCCGGTTCATGGATCGTAGTGATGTACAAATCCCTTCAGCTGGATTCACTTTTTGGCTCTTTAGCTCTGACTCGTACCTCCAGGAACCTGTTTCAGTTAATATTGAATAGTGGCAATCTCTCCATGTTTTTTGGTCAATGGGCGCCACAGTTCTATGCGCATCTCCAGGTTATCCATTAAGCATTTACACGGGTCGTATCCCAATGAGGAGCCATTGCACACACTTTCCTCACAACCTGCTATGAACGGCTCGATGCTCGCAGGCTACAGGAGCTTTGGAGCTCCAGAGGAAGGAGGAAGCCTACCAAGCTCGAAAGAAATACAGGGAGAAGAACCCGTCTCCGCAGGGGAACCTGGGGGAACGCAGGGGAAGCTGGGGGGAGCTGGGGGGAACTTGGGGGTGCCGCAGGGGGGTACCTGGGACCTTGGGATCTTGACCGAAGTTGTTTTGCTAAAGTAAATTCTTGGGTTGTTGACGCTTCTGTGCCCTTGAATTTGATCAATCAGTTTGTTTCTGTATTCTTTGTCGGCTGACAAATTTGTTGCTTCAATGGTTTTTGGGGTCGATTTTCGATTCTGGCTTCATTTCGGGATGTAAAAAGTCACCATCATCAACCAGTAATTACTAACCATCATAGGCCATCATTTTGACTCATCTCCAATCATGTTTGTTTTCGTTTTTTAAAACCATTACTGTATTACCCATCAATCAACAAACCATTATGCACTCATTTTTTAGACCAGCATCAACCGTCATCAACCATCACGAGCTCATTTTTTCACCTTGGTTTGTTCTTGAGTGGACACACCCGATTCCTTGATGCTTGCAGCCGCTGTTGGCACCCTGAGGTTGGACCGTTGGTCGCAGGAGATGCAGGAAGTGCGAAATGATACGTGGAGCCTGGCATGGTTAGTCACTCACCGGTAGTGATCATTTCTATAGTTTCTGATGGTTGGTTAGTGATCATGGTTGTATGATTTCCATGATTTCTGATGGTTGATAGTTAAGGGTTGTATCATTTCTATGGGTTTTGATGGTCGATAGTTGAGGTTGTATTACTCTGATTTCTTAGTGCACTATCATGGGTGAACTTGAAGTGAGACGTGGATAATGATGGTCAAGGATGGGGGATCCATGGTGATGATGATTGATGCTTGATGATGGATGATTGATCATTGACCACTGGTCATGGATCGTTGATGATGGGTCGATTTGATGTCTACTGATGAACAGATGGCCGTTTCTTCTAGCTGTTTTGATGTGTAATGATTATCAACCATATTTTCATGGTCAATGTTCATATGGCTGATGATGGTTGATGATGATTAGTAGTCATGATTAGTATCATGGGTGAGCTGGCATAGATCAGCCAACGTGAACAGCTGGAAACACCACGCAGAACAAAAATCCTGCAGCAATGGTTGTGTTTCCATTGCGCCGCAGTTGTGGGTACAGCCATGCTATCCTTATGTCGCGCCAAGGATCGAGGGCGGGGCCAGCCCAGGAGGTTGGAACCATGGTAGGAGCAAGGATGGAAGTAACCAACCGCGAGTTCATGTGGATAACAACAGCAGGCCAGGCCCCACTCAGTTGGGCATGGCCCGAAAACACAATTCACCCAAGGTCTCAAACCTCCAAAATCAACACCAAGATGAATCAAGGTAAGCCATCCTAACCCTTCAAGGTCACCATGCACCGTAACAAACACCATCATTGAGCCTGTTGAGCCATAAGCAGCACCAGAAAAACGGCCTGCTATTGCCAGGGAGCGGCGGATGTTGTGGGGAGATCTGAAGAAGAAGTCTGGAGGGCACAAGCGATATCGTGGCAAGAAGGCCGAAGATGTCGTGCATTGTCGCGCTACGAGTTGCTGGTTGATGGGTTGGTAGGTGGTGGTAGGTCGTGGTTGGTGGTGGTTGGTTGTGGTTGGTGGTTCTGGTAGTTGTTGACGATGGTTACAAAGACTCAAGAACCTTGTAATCTGGCTGAGATTGTCCAAATCTATGACGTTGGGTCCTGATTTGTCCAGCCTTGTACTTGGTCTTAGCCCCTGGTGGTTTTGGGTGTTATGATATGTTATGATATCATCCGCGAACATTTCCGGTTCAACGCGCTTCAGACAACACATGGATTTATGGGCATGTCAGCGGCTTTTTTGCTGTAGGCTTTGGAGCTTGGGGCATCACTCCTCTAATTGAACCTACCGTGGACATGGCCAACTTGCAACTTTCACCAGTTTCAGTAGGACACAGGACTTTTGCACAGCTGGAATGTTTTCCTGGGAGGAGGTGCCTGCGCCGCAGGTTGGAGAAGAGGAAGGAAAGATGAAATTCAACAGAGGCTTTCCCCTAGAGGCCGGAGCCGTCTGCCGTTGGGTTTCCTTTCAACAAGTGGCCCCTGGGTCTTTGTTGGAGCACACTGCGTGTCTCAACAAAAAAGGATATTTAAGGCTGACATGTCTCCCAAGCTACCTTCCGATGAGTGAAACATCGCAGATTTTGTCCACCTTCTGGTGATGATTCAGCAGCAAGTCAGTGGTCCGAAGTTGCTTAAAATCCACATGTTGAACGCCATGGCTTTGGGAACTGCCTGGAGGACACCGAAGCGCAAGAACGAGCTGATCAAGAGAGGGACAGGTCCTGGGAACTCAGCCGGTCCAGTGGTGCTGACGGTCAGCTGCTTGCTGTTCCTTCGTAGTGCCACTGGTCGACTGGTGGGTATAACGGGTACAACTGGTACTCGGGTACTAGTTGCTAAGCATGAATCACCCATCATGAATCAACGATCATGATCCATCATGAACCATCATATTAACCATCCTTTGAACCATGACATGAACCATCCTTTGAACCATCCTTTGAACCATGACATGAACCATCATATGAACCATCATATGAACCATCATATGAACCATCATATGAACCATCGTATGAACCATCATATGAACCATCGTATGAACCATCATTAACCACCAATATATCCAATCGAAACTCCAGTTTAGCAATAAGATTCTATCACCACTTTCATTAACCCTGTAGATTCACGTGAATTGATCACCACTCTGGTCATACAGCAGAGGATTAGATGAAACATCCAGTTTGCTGGCCCAGAGTTGCCATTCCTGGCCCAGAGTTGCCATTCCTGGCCCAGAGTTGCCACTTCTTCAGGGCTCCCATTAAAGAATGACCTACCATGTACCATCATTATCCAGTGCTATTTACTAACTGTGTAGAAAACCAAAAGCACACCAACAACCGCTATCTCAACCACCATACATTAGCCATTAGCCTCTACTATGGTCAATCATCAGCTATCATGCACCACCATGCACTAAGCATGAACCATTTCCAACTCTTTTGGTTGGCCACAAGCGAGTATAATCAGCTGTCATTCATTATGGGTACTGTATCCATTTGTAACCACGAACATACTATTGATCACCACTAATCAACCATTGCTAGCTAGCAAGTAACAAGTAATAAACATCATCATGCATTCCTATAAACCATTATTAAGCATTATCAGCCATCATTACTGGTAATGATGATACCCAATTCCCCAGGTTCTTTACCAAAGGTACTGTAACCATATGTTCTCAGATAAGCATTAGTGGCTTTGAGCTAGGCAGTATCTAGCATTGATGACCAAGATTCACCATACGGTACCCATGGAAATCACCACATATCACCACCATGGCTGGCCGTCCAGGGAGTGGTTGGACATGTGGCGAGCCAGCTGGCCAGAGGCGAAACGCTGATACGGGTGATGGGGTTGGTATGGCTTAGTGATGGTTGATACGAGGGGATCCATGATGGTTAATTAATGGGCTTTCTGATGGTGAATGATGATAGGTGAATGATGGGTTAATGGTGGTAAATCATGCTTTACATTGGTGAATGATGGTCAATGATGCTCGATGTTGCGGCTTGATGATGGTCGATGGTGGGATCGTCCATCATTCAGACATGCATAGGTATGGTGTACAGCAGGTAGTGCAATCAAGGTAAAACGTGTAAAAGACGATGGTTCATGACGGGGATTGATGATGGGTTAATGATGGTCAATGATGGTTGATATTGGCCCATGGTGGTTGAACATGATCAATGATTCTGGTCAATGATGGTTGATACCGGACAATGACGGTTTGTGATGGTCAGCGATGGTTTGTAATGGGATAATGATGGTCGACGGTGATTAACAGGTGTTTATTAAAGATGGTGATCCCTGACATTTGTGTTCAATGATGGTCAGTCATGGTTGATATTGGTTAACAATGGTGGAACACGGATTGATTTAAGTGCTCCATGCTGACAGTGGTAGTTCTTTAGTGCTTGTATCCATCCTGGGCATCACAGTGCATAGTTAGGCCGATCCCACAGGTGACCAGGGGACCGGATCTGGACTAGCTTTTGCCATCATTGACGGTGAATTCCCCACATCCGTGGTGGATTTGGCTGTGCAACCACGGGCATGCGATGATCAACAACCACTTGCACATCGATTATCGGAACCATCCTTAGCCACATCAAATGTCATTCAACCGGCGGGAAAGGATTTCATGGTTAATTGAACAGTAAGAATCATAGGAAATCACGCGCAGAAATAGAACCACGCCGTTTCAATCAACCTTCCTTAAGCACTGCTCCTACCAAGCATCATCAACCATGTGAAACCATGAACAAGCAGCACATTACTTGATTATCCAAGATGAACTTCTCATGAACCACCATCCCATATGAACCAAAGCATGCTGAACCATGAATATCATCCCACCATGATGAACCATCAGTTTTCCCACCATGCCGAACCATCATTATCATCATTCAATAGTGGTTAGTAATAATGGATCATCAGTAACAACTGTATGGTTGAACAACTATTGCATGGTGCTTTCATCCCACCTTTCATCATTGCCAACTCTTATGACTCTCCATCGCAGGGCCACAACTTAGATCCCCACGATCCGGAGTCCTTCGGTTTTGCCTTCGTGGGCACGGTGACCGGAGCACATGGCTGGGACGCACAACCGGGGATGGCCTGGTGATGTTGCCAGTGTCCGACTTTTGTGGATGGAGACATGGGACCAAAATCCGACAAAATCTGTGGTTTGGATTGGTTTGGTATGTGTGGGCAACTTGTTTTCATCAAAATGTGTGAGTTTTGAGTTTTGTAGACGTTGGAGACACTTAGGATGTTTGCTTAGGATGTTTGCGTTGTTGAAACTCTGCGAACGGTCTGGAGATGGTCTGGGATCGCCAATGCAACGACCTGGCTTGCGGAGATTCCTATGTTCTGGCTGCGGAGTTTTGAAACGATGCCTTGACATGGCTATGGGTCAACATTAACCAAGAACATTGAGCGATAATGACCAACAATAGTAAGGGAAAACAATGGTCAATGATGGGGGAACAAGGGATACAGGGTTTTGACCCACAGCTACATGCATGTACGCCCTGAAATGTCATAAGAGTCGCACGCGACTAGAAATCAGGCACCCTCCAACGGCGCGGATACCTCACCATATAATTTTGGACAGTTTCGGCATGGGACAAATTGAAGAATGCCCTGTTCGCACTCAACAAAGGTACACAAAGTCTGCAAATGCGTTGTTTCAGGAAGGACTCGATGCTTCTTGTTGCGACTTAGGTGTGAATGGGGAGGTCCGCGTTCGCGCGGATGATTTCCTTTGCGACCAAGGAGAACACATGGGAATTGGAAGCTGATCATTGTTGGAAGTTTGACAAAATATCACTTGTCGTTGCCAATTTGTATCGTCATATCGAGGTGCATCTTAGATAGTAGCAATTCCTTGTTTTGTTGGTCATGAGACACACTGTTTCCTTGTGTGTTTTTTGATGTTTAATGATGGTTTATTGATGGTTGTTTGCTTGTGAATCCTGGCTTTTTCATGCTGAATCCACGGTTGTTTGATGGCGAATCACGCTCACTTATTAGTGGACTGCTTGATTAGCCCTCAAAAAACCATGGTAGTTGCATGATCGAACCATAAAAAATCCTCTTGCAACTGGTTGACCACTATGGTTGATCGTTGCCTGTCCAGCTGCTCATCCAATCCCAGATCCACCGGCGCCGACCACTTGCTTCAGGCTACGATCCCTCGGAACACCTTGCGCGCTGGAAGCTGAGGATCCACGCGTCCGACGAAAGGAGTTGGGGGTTGGTGGTACCTGCAGTTGTTGCTGATGATGACTGTTGTTTGGTGCTGTTGTTGATGGTTGATGCTGATGATGGTGATGGTGATGGTGATGATGATGGTGATGATGGTGATGATGGTGATGGTGATGGTGGTGTTGATGATGATGGAGGTTTTGGTTGGCCTTTCATGATTGCCACTACTGTTTGTCCATGATGCTTGTTCTTTGTACTATCCCCAGCGAGGTCGCAACTTCTCCAACTTCACAGAGGATTCCAAGCGCGTGCGGAGCCCAGAGCCCAGGCTTCCAGGTGGGTCCTGTGTGCATCAGCTGATCGCGGGATAGGCCCAGGCCATGACTCGGCACTGGGTCATGTCATGGCAGTGTCTCTACTCAACTTGGGCTGGGACTCCATGAAAAATGCTGGGTTTTCATATGGTTTCATGCTATTTGATTGGCTGAAACCCTATAATGGTTGGTTTCGTGCGATTTCATACTATCAACTAGCACGTGATGAATGGATCCTTCAAGATCACAGAAGCGATTTGAAAGGCCTAAGAATTCCAACTAAATGGGAGAAACACCTTGAATGAAAGGAATGCATAGTCCTTTAGATTCGGAGCTTTGGCCCAAAGTCTTCCGTGGTTCGCAGCGCTATGAACACCCACGCCATCTCCTTCCGGCCATCGAAGGCCTCAATCGTGACCAAAGCCCCGGTCCCGTTGGAGCTTGATCCCTGGACAAGGGAACTTCCTCTGCATTGGCAGGGCAGGGGACAAGATTGGGAGCCAGTGACCCTCCAGGATTGGGCCCACATTCTGGACAGAGTGGACCATGCCTTTGCCTCGCCTGAACTCCAAGAGCTGAAAGAAGAGATGACCTCAATCCATCGATGCACGCTGACATGGTTTTTGATGTCTTTGTCTGCCGGGATTGGTAGTGTGGTTCTCTTGATTCTAGCCGCCGTCTTGGCTGCGGTTTCAGTGTATAGCGGCTTTGCCTCCATGGGGTGTGTTATAGGCAGCTTATGTCTGGGAACGATTGCCATGTTCCTCTGCTCACGTGGGCCAAAGGGGAGGACGGAACAAGGACCTGGAAGATCGAATGACTTATTTGTTGACGTGCCGTCTGCAGTCCATATTGCCAGACCTCCGTGATCGAAACCCCAACATGGTGTTTGAGGTTCACAGGGGCGACGGCAATGCTGTTGCTGTTATTGGGGCAGAACAGAACCCAAACACAGTCTTGGAGCTGCGACCTGGTGACGCCATCGCTGTTTCTCTTGTCATCACCTTGAAACTGGGTGGTGCATAGCAGCAGAAGTCTGCTGAAAGATGCTGAAGCTGTGAGGTTTGTGGAGATCCCGGATGGGCGCAACAAAGTGCTGCCCAGGAACCTGCACTTGCAGCTTCACTTTTGACGCCTGTCAAGAATGTTTCAGCCTGGCCTGTATAGTGTAAAGTTCTTAGTTCCGAAGCTATGGCTGACACGACAGCGTTAAGTTTCCCAACTCGCAGGCGACCAGCCTCTGTCAAAATATGAATGGCGGCTTTGCTAGAGATGGTTGGTCAATGTTTGTCAATGATGATCATGGGGTAAAGATGGTTGATCATTGTTTTATGATTGGTTGATGATTGGTTGATGGTCCAATGATGGTTCAGAATTGGTCACAAACTCCAGGGCTGAAACCCTGTGAAAAATGGTGGGTTTTCATCCTATCTGATTGTTTTGAACATACCCCCGGACAGTTTAAATCTAGGGGCGGATTCGCAGTTCATAGTGATTTTTGGGACGTCGGCTCACACACCTTTCAGGGTGACCAATGTTCATTGCTCAAAGGGGTTGGAAAACATGGGAAATGATGGCTGAGGGGTTGCTAGTTCAGCCATCCGTGTGCATTGCGTGTCCTAGGTAAGTGCATAAAATCCACTAGTGTGTGCACCGAGGTTGTGTGATAACAAAGCGGTAGCTATGCAAAATTCAAAAGATGCGTGAAGAATCCTCATGTTAAGCTTCACTTCAAAGTCATAAGGTTTTTTTCGCAGATGTTATTCTTTACTGCAAGAGTTGAGGAACCTTTGGCCGGACATGGTTTTGTACCGAAAGACCCTAGCCAACAGGGACCCTGGACTTAGATGATTCCATTCCGGTCAGGCTGAAAGGGCATGGAAAGAGCCACAGGAACAAAACAGGTTTTTTATGCCAGCCCTAGGGTGGTATAATAGGACCAAAACCTGGTGAATAACGGTGGTTTTGATAATGGTGCATGGTCCATGGTGATTCAAAGGAAGTTTGGATGTTGTGGATGTTTAGGCTAACACGCATTCAGTTTTTTTAGAGGTTATGTATATATGAATATAGATACAAAGTACAAATCAAGACGGTAAGTCCTGGTAAGTCAACCAGCACTACAAGAGGAAGAAAGCATCAGCTGCTTCTGCGCAGTAGCAATCTCTCCGTCAAGAAATGGTTGGGGAAACCCTCCGTTTTTTGCTCTTTGGGGCAACAGGTAGCATTTGATAGCATGATTTCATATGATTTCAACAGTTCAGAGATCTGGCTGTGGGTCAAAACCCCGTACCCCTGGTTTCCCCATCATTAACCAGCTTGTTTTCCCACTATTATTGTTGGTCATTATCCCCCATCATTGTTGGTTAAGAGCTTGACCCATAGCCATCTCATCTGCAGGTCCTCCATGAACCGCAGCCCATAGGTGCACTTAAAGTCACCACATCGACGTTTCCCTCGTCCTTTCAGGCCAGGATGGCACTGGGTTTCACCATGTTCTGCAGCATGGCAATCCACCTGGTAGTTGCAAGCAGAAGTAGCACTGGTTGTATCTTCCTGGTAGTGATGATTATGCGATTTTGGTTGAACCCATGGTCATTGTGTAAAAAGATGCCAAGTCATCATTGGGCTTTGCCAAAAAATTGGGGCTACAGGCAGTTCTCATGCCTTGGTAAATCCAACAGTCTTGGTTGAACTGCCATGATGTCATGGCCACTTTGCTGCTTGTGCCACGAATGCTGGCAGCTTCTCAATCATTGGATGTCCAACCATAAGCAGAGTGGTCAGGCGAAGATTGGTGTTCAAACTGAAATTGGTCCACGGCCAACATTTGCCATTGGTATTTTTCCAATTCCGGATCAACAATCTAGTATTAGTGACGACTGATTATGAACTATGGTCCATACACAAACAATATTCAGCATGTCTACCAAATCGAAATCTATTGAGAAAAAATGAGCTACTACATCCATCATGTTTCATTCATATATTGGTTTCCATTTTTCCTCACGCCCAGCTAGATGTAGTAGCTCATCGTCAGCCACTTGGAGCTTAGGTGGACGCACAAAGGGATGCGTTCGACACTGTTGCGCATCCGGCTTGTGCTCAATAGGAGTTTCGGTTCAGGTGTACCAGCCAAAGACCATCCATTGGATAATATCACATTTGTTGTGTAGGACCCAGGGCCCATCCAAGTTGATGCTAGAAACGAGCAGCCATACCATTTACACATACCATCCCCACTGGCGGGGTAAGCATTGGATAGAACTGGAATATCCCCAGCGATATCGGCATGTACAGGCGTCAACATGTAACATCACGGCCTACCCTTGTTAAACCAACCTCGAAGGAACAAGTCACCATCTTCTGATAGGGACACCACCCTATAAAAGGTTGATTTTCCGGGCAACCATGTCAGTTTACGAGAGCGCAATTCCATTTGCTTCACCGCTTGGATGGGCGACCACCCTCAGCTCTCCCTTGGGTGTCAGGATCTTGACCGGGAAAAGGGCTCGAGACCCAGGATTTTTGTGCTGTGTAGCTAGAAGGTGTGGTAAACCCCAAATCCAACAAAGATTGGTCAAATTTGGTAGGAAACAATCATATTTGGTAGACAATCCCCGTCGAAAGCAGATTTGCGTCACGCACTAAATTCTTACATTGCCGGTAAAAGTATGCATCGGTGTTCTGACAAATCAGTTACTGCATTTTGTAAATCCAGTAGTGTCAAGAGCTGGCCTAGGCTATACAATTCCCAGCAAATACAGGGTTCAGGGAGCACAAAGCGTTGCGAACAAATCGCCAACAAAGTAAATGCAACGCAGATACCACTTGTTTCCTTTCGCGCAATGCTGTCGTTTCTTTCATGCTGACTTCCGGAAGAATGGGCCGCCAAAGCGACAAAGATATGCTTTGCCCAATAGCCAGCGACTACTCCCAGGCTGGTGGGGATGGTGACCACCGATCTCCGGAGCTGTCACCACCTGGTTTCTCAAGCCATTGGAACCCCCAAAAATGGTTGGTTTATTACTATAAATGATTAATTATGAATGATTGGGGGGTACCGGTATTTTGAGAAACACCCATCTATCTCACCAGTGATTCGTATCGTACCCGTGTCCTTCTGCTTAGCATTGCTTCAGCAAGCCTATCATATTGCTCGCTTTGTCCTTTGCCGCGTCTTGGCCCCCATGATTGATTGTTGACCCCAAGTGAACCGACAATCAACAGACAACTACTCAACCATGAACCAGCATTTCAACCAGCCATTATCCAACCATGAACCATCAAAAAACCTACAATTAATTAACAGACAATTCACCACCGATCAACCAATCGTCAACCACCCATCAACGACCCATCAACCAAGCATCAACCACCCATCAACCAATCATCAGCCAACAATTATCCAAGTATTTTAACCAACCCTTGACCCATCCTTCAGCCATCCTTTCGCTCAAGCTTCCACCGTGGAAGCTGCTTTGCTGAGGTGCAACGTCGGGTGTATTCGCTGCGCCTACATGGCGTGGAGTCCCCTGAGGAGGTGGAGCCGCAGTTGTCACGAGAGTTTGAGGGGAGCCTACTTTTGTCACCAACACAAGGCCTTCAGATGGGTCTCAAGCCACAGGGAACCCAAAAAATGTTGGGTTTACTACTAGAAATGGTATGTACAGAGGATGATTTGGGGGGTTCCCCCTATTTTGAGAAGCTGATAAGTGATATCGCTATCAACTATCGAGTCTACACAGGTTTGCTGAACTAGATTGACTACAAGCCATACACACGGTAGTACACCAACAAGAAGCTTACCAACCATAGTCTTGATCTACACTACCATTGATGGGCAGAGCTTTGCTCAAGGCAATGCTTTCCCCCGGGACAACAGTGGGATGCTTCCCCATCCTTCGTGATTTTTGTGTTTTGTTTGCGGTGATTTTGGTGAAATTTTATGCGATTGTGATGTTGCTTACTGGCAACTGAAGGGGATTGGCTGGCCAGCCTGGCCTATTTTTGTCATTCTTTTGTACATTTTGAGACATTGTATGTGATTTCAATTCTTATATATATATATATATAAGTAATTGAATCATATGACTGGTTGGTCCTGGTGGGTCGGGCCATTTTTTTGATTGTTTAATGTGTTTTTCTTATAATGTTGGTGAATTGTATGCAATTGAGGTTGTATTATTACACAACCACATTCATCAATGGGGAAAACGGAGAAATAAGTCTGCAGCTGTGGTTGGATGTGTGATGTTTTTCTGTTGTTTCCAGTTGTTCTTAGGAAAGGTTCGGGAATTGTTGTTACTGTTGGGTTTGTTATTATTGAAGTATGGGTTTATATTGTTGAAATATGTAGTTTTATTGGGTTTTCCTTTTTTTTGAAAAACCCTTAAGAGAAATAGCCCAGATGCCGCTGTATGATAACCAAGTGGTCAGGCAGTGTTGTCCTTTTCTCTTTTGCAGCCGGAGATTTGCCAGCTAGCCAGGAACAATGACTTTTAGAGTATCATGAGCTTGTAATGGTTATATACATCAATTGTGTTGGTTGTACACAGGGATGTGGGACAATCAGCGTCACTGCTTCTTTCTTGCCGAGACGGCAATTTGATATGGCTTTGGCTCCAGCGACTTTTGTTCGCATCACGCAGCTTGTTTGCACCTCCGATAGTGATGAGACGACTTACATGGATTCTGTGCTTTCCAGCACTCGAGGCTGCGGATGTGAAACTGTCCATTTCCACCACTTCATTGGCGACTAAGCTCATGGTGGATGGCAAAGACACTGGCTGCACTTCGAAAACCACCAGTCAAGACTTGACCTGTAAATTTCCAGATTCAGATTCTTCCGTTGGTCAGGTGCCAGCAACGTATTTCAGTGCGGTCATCGACTGTACGAACATGGATGCCTCAGCTTTTGATTCTTTGACCATTCAGCCTCTTAGCCAATGTGCCAAGATGACTTTTACACAACATATGAAGAAGGGCGGCCATGTGAACCTTGAGGCCCTTCAAATGGTCCCCAACTCCGTTGCCAACTTCACTTGTGTTGCATTCCCCTTCAAGGCTTTCGGAACAAGAATCAACGAAGACGGGTGGAGTAAACTCCCTGTGAATGTGAGCATCACTGGAATCAAAAACGGCCAAGAGGATAAAGTCTCCACTTGGACTATGGGATCAGTGAGGTTTCATGTCCAAGACAGTACTGGAGGCAAGACGCTAGCCCTTTCGACATGCATGTGGGCGGTGGAGGAGAACTTTCTGTGGGGATTGAGCCTACTAAAATCCAGCCATAATGTGCATGAACTACTTTGGACCAGCCAAGCCAAAAAGCCAAACATTGACCACATAGCAGCCAAGATCAACACTTACGATTTCAAGGTCACCAAAACTATGAAAAATGTCGCTTTCAATGATTTGGACCCAAAGATTCTTTATGCATTTGTAGACTCTTATGGGAAAACTCGGAATTTTAAAGAACACGTGAAGCTCAAGAAGTTGGAACCAGCAGGTCAAGGCCAACCAGAGAAACATGAAGAGAAGCTGGAGCTCTCAGTGGATGCAACGCAGCTTCCAAAGGGCACCAAGGCATTGGAGGTCACTGTGACCCTGGAGTATCCAACGACTGGCTACGCGGAAGTAGAGCTGATGCTCCCAGTGGACAGCCCTGAAGTCCCGGACGAGAACCCAGAAAAGTCTGGTGGTGTGGGTGCAGGAGTGGTCGCATTCATCATCATTGCAGGTCTAGTTTTCTTAGCCGGTGCCTTCTTGTACCGAAGGCATCAACGCATCCAGGCCATTCGGGAAGTTGTTCTTTGATGGCACCGGGGACCGAAAAAGAGTGGTTCAACAACGGCAGGAGTTTGGTTGGTCACCAGTGGTATTGAGAGCTAACCAAGTGGTATTGATCACTATGCCTTTTATACCCTTTTTACTAAAAGGCAACCAAGTGGTCGGGCATGTATATTTTTGTTTCTGCAATAACCGGAGATTTGCCAAGCAGCTAGGAACAAATATTCTCAGAGTATCATTCGATGCCCCTGAAAGCTGCATTGTTTTGTTGGAAGCAGAGTTTGCTTGGCAAATAGCAGTAGTCTTTTGTGCTTCGCCTCACGATTGGAAGGTGCTGCACTTTGCCTTTCCCACCATCATGGGCTTTGGCACCGAGAAAATTTCAACGACCATTCAAAAGGTCACATCCGGATGGCCCTGACTATTGCTATCAAATACCATTCTCGTTGTTTATCGTTCAGCATATGCTCGCATCATATCTTATATATGTGTAGTAATCCCGTCCCATGTTCAATACTTTTATCAGTTGCGTATTGGGGATGGTGAAATTTGATATTCTAATATATTCTATCTACTCCAGGATGGTTACATAGTATATATATATATAGTATATATATATATACACGTAAGTTTATGACTAATCATATACACACTGTCATGCTGCCATGATGCCATAGCTAAGCACCTGCTTCACCCAGCGAGAACCGCAACGCGCTTCGCAGGCTGTGGCTTTGCGGGGCTACAAAGTCTTTGTGTGCGGAACTCGGGACGCCAAAGGGTCCGAGGGTTGGACTTCCAGAACGAAGTGCCCTACACACTACGCGAAATCGAAGCGGGAACGGTGGTTGATTCTAGACACATACGTATACATATGTTTTAAAGATAAATATATGAATGAATAAATAGATAAATAAATGAACAAATGAATGAATAAATAAAAAACATATATATATATATATATATATGGCCAGCTTTTGCGTGTTTTGTGAGATGCAACCGATCAAGCCCCATTCGATATCCTCAAGCTTTTTGGTTTAAGCAGGGCATGCTCGTCATCCACCGTGTTTGGGCTAGCGTCTTGCTGGGGACGCATCTTCTGCGAGGGTGGTATCAGGTGGCACCTCCACCGGTTCCAGTGAGCCTGGAGCTTGACCAACTGAGTGAGGGCTGAGGCTGCATTGGCAGCGTCTCTCTTGAGGCGCACTAACGCTGCATTGGATCAGTGCCTGGTTTCCCAATCTTTTATTTCTGAGATTGGTCGGGTGGTATCCCTCATTTGTGTACAAGTGACTGTGCTTTTCATTGGGCCATTGGGTGGCATTTGCGAAAACTCTGACTGAATCGGCGGGCGGGCGGTGATCAAACAACTGCTGCAACCGGATACGGATAGCGAGGGGCCTTCGATTTTTGGTGAGCCGGAGAGTGAAACATCCTCTCCCAAACATCTGCCTGATTCCCCGGACGGACGGGGACCCACTACCCCTTCGTCATTGAGGCGTAGACCATGATGGCCGCTGCTCCAGCTGCCAAGACTCTCGACATTCGAGAGCCTCAAGTGATAGTGCATTTTTCCAGCGGATGGAGGTGGTTTTTTCTGGCATCACAGGGTTTTGTTGGAAAAATGTGCCCCGGGCATCTGGATCGGAGCAAGCCCAGACTTAGAGTTGATGAGGATAGATCTTGGAGTTACACCGCATATCACTCTGGACCGAAAAGCTGATTTTCCCGGACCCCAAGCACCATATGTGTATGCCTTTGATCCTTTGACACGTGGGGAGCTGGAATCTTTGAGACGCAGAGCAAAGACGATGAATAACCTTTTCAACGATGCTGAATTTGAGGAAGTGGCTTCTTATGGTTGGGTCATTGCAGACTCACTTCACCCTGAATTTGGTCGCGAGGTTGAGGATCACTTAGTGGATGAAGGTGTCACTCTCAGAGACTGCGGCATCATTGAATTTGAGGGAGAAGAGATCTTTGTGAAACGGATTCCAGTTTCGAGCCGTGAGAAGTGGATTGCTGAAAGAGTCAAAGACAAGGGCGATGCGAGACTCTTGGGTGATTACAAGGACGGTTTGGGCAAGCGCTTTCTGGATTTCAAATCGGGCGTTGGCAAGTTGAAGAATGTGCCGATGTCCGATTGGGACCTTAGGGGTCCTCGTGCCTGTGCCGAGTTTCTGAGATCTGTGAAGTTGAGTGCTGGAGATTTGACTACATACCATTTGAACTGGTCACAGCATTCTGGAGTTTCAATGTATGGGGCAGCCTTCCATGAACATCGGCTGCTCATTGACTCGCTTCGAGCCTTGATCATGATCGACCAGGTTGATGTCTCCAACCTTTTGGGGGCAGAGTTGTTGGTGAGGCGAGTGATTCAGATTGAGACGGCAGTTAGCCGTAATCCAGCAGCTCCGGATAATTCCGGCCTGGACGTGCTCATGGAACAGAGCGTGGGCATTGGAGGAGAGGCTCAAGTGAGCAACTTCACAGAGTGGGTCTCATCGAAGCTGAAAGAGAAGGCACAGATCCAGAAGCAAGCTCGCTTGTACCGAGAAGAGTTTAGCAAGAAGACTTAGCTGATGCAGGCGACACTGGAGGAAAGGGGCGAGGGCGAGGTGGAAGAAAGGGCAAGGCCAGCCCTAAGCCCGCGGGGGGTGATCCACCAGCCGCATCATCCAGCTAGACCTTCACCGCCTCCTGCTAGTGGATTTTTTCGAGGGATTTCTTGCCACTTGCAGATATGAGTTTCAATTTTGAAGAACCCCTTCACAACTGGAAAGCTGATTCGAGGAAGCATGGTGACATTTTTCCCCTTGGCTACCAGCGTTTCGTGCATGAGCCTTCGCAAGTCACTGAAATTGCAAAAGCACTTAACAAACTTGCTGGACACAGATTTTTGAATTCAAAGCAGCTACCGCTTCAGCCCACGGCGGTGCAGGAACTGGCGTCGCAACATATCGCTGATTCCTTTCACCGAGCAGGGGACTGTTCAATCGCACCCGAAGAAGCATTGGACAGCCTGTTGCGGGTCCAAGAACCTCTATGCGGAGGAGCCCAGCAATTTAGTGTCATATGACCCTGAGAAGCTCAAGGTCCTTCGATCCAAGGTGGCCCCAAAGTTGTTGGAGACCATCGTTCCGCCTCACGTTTTACCGATCTTGCAGCAAAGCTCCACCATGATAGAGAGAGACATGAGAGATGTGCAGCATGACCTTGACTTAGATCCTTCTGCTTGTCCTGCCCGACCGTACTGGGACCCACTACTACGTAGAGATGTTTCTGCTAGAGTCGATCTCATAAAGCGACTTCATGCTGTGGGAATAGTGGAATTTCGTCGAAGGATCAAGTGCACTGTTGGTATATTTTTCGTTAAGAAGAAGGACCCTTCCTGGATCAGAATGGTGATAGACGCTCGTTTGACCAACTTCCGGCATAGAACACCACCGGTAGCTCGTCTGGGTAGTGGTGACAACTTCACACAACTGGATGTTAGTGATGAATCGTTGGGTCACTTTTTGGGGCAGCAATCTGGACAACACATGGGCTACGGAAACTAATGGACGTGAGGGACTGTTTCTATCAGGTCAGAACTCCTAGCCTTGCACAGTGGTTCGGTATTGACTTTCCTAAGCAAGCTTCCTTCTGGCATCAGCAGGGATTGGGGCTCGAATCAATTTGGGATGATGCAACTGGAACATGCACAGCAGTTTCCGACACTGACACCGTCTATCCGGTGATTGGTGCCATGGCCATGGGGTGGAGCTGGGCTTCATACTTAGCTCACGAGACAGTTGCATATCAAGCCAAATGTTGCGGCCCTTACACTGGTTTGGAGTTCAGGGACAAACGACCATCCCCCCAATTGTGGCACGATGATGCATTGGTTTCTACATACGTTGATAACGTTGCTGTCGTCGGTGCCACCGCCGCTGGTGTTCAGAAGAAGTGTGATGATCTCGATGCTCATTTCAGGAAGCTGGATATCCCAATCGAATGGACATACAGGGAACCGCAATCAGTCCTTGAAACAGTTGGTGTGATCGTTGACTTTGAGTCCGTGGAAGTCAGAAACAAACCCAATGGACTCTGGCGGGTTTATCAGAGTGCACAAGCAACCTGCAGGCGTAGCAAGATAAGACCTGAAGTGGTTGCAATCTTGGTTGGACATGCTACTTCGATCTTTCGATTCTCGCCGCATTTCCTCAGTGTGTTTGAACATGTTTACAAGTTCATTGGATGTGACCGGGGTCGCCGGATTCGCATGTGGCCTTCAGTCAGAGCAGAGATCAAGGCAGCTGCAGCATTAGTCTGGCTTTCCGGTTGTTCAATTGGTGGGCAGCGCATTCGTCAGTTGGATATGGGGGATTCGGCCACTCATGGATCCCTTGATGACCCGAGATTGCACCCTTAGACAACTGCTGGAATTTTTAGAGTTCAAAGAGAATTGGCGGTTTGTAGCTGTGCCAAATCAACTTCGACAGGAGGTGTTTTCTGCCCTCAGCTCGGATCGTGATGAAGGCAGCAGGCCTGCTGCACTTCAGTCCGCGTTTTCAAGGGCGGGTGTCGGGTTGGATCTTGACTACAGCATTTGGTTGCAACAGATGTTGGTCGAAGGGTCATGGCTGTCTTCTAGTTCTTGAAAGACGCAGTGGCGATCCTCTCCAGGTAAGAAGTTCGATGTTTTGGTCCCCTCGCTGATCAGACCCCTTTCGAATGACATAGTGGAGGCATCAAAGTTTAAGCTGCTCTGGAGTCGCAAGTGGCGTAACTCCAGTGAACATATCAATGTCAAGGAGGGCAGAGTGTTGGTGTCTTCACTACTTCGCACTACTAGAGTTTCTGGTTTGTTCAAGGGCAGGAAGTGCAGAGCGTCTGACAACCTTTCTGCGATACTGGCCTTTGAGAAAGGGCGGTCCTCCTCGACATCGATGAATCGCTTGTGTAGACGAGTTGCAGCTTTGAAAGGGGCTTCAGGAAGCAGGTGGTTTCTGAGACATGTTGAAACGAAGCGGAACGTCTCCGATGAGCCATCCCGGAGGTTCGAATATTCTCGACCAAAGGCTTTCGGAGTCGTTCCGTTTTGTGATGCTTGCACACCCTCATGTTCCTCACATCACAGGAAGCACGTGAATTCAACTCTTCAAGTCGACGGGCCCTTCGCTTGAGCGAATTGGCGCCGCCGCCTGGACTTGACATTCAACGCTGTGAACAGTCGAAGTGCAGTGGTTCGCCAAGAGCCGAGGTTGTTCTTCACTGCGCCAATGATGACTTTGGACACAGCCGGACAAGACGTCGTCGTCGTAAGGGTGGAGAACCAAAGCCTGTCTTCTGGGAGATCTTTTCAGGATGTGGTAATCTATCACGACGCATGGAGAAACATGGGTTTCATGTGCTGCCGCCCCTCGATGTCAAACTGTATTCGAGATGCAACCTCCTCGATAAGACCATTCAAACTGCGGTTGAGAACATCATCATAAACTATGGCATCGATTACATTCACCTCGGTACCCCATGCACTGTCTTTTCACGAGCTCGTCGCAATATTGTGAACCTTGAACGAGGCAGAAGTCGCGAGATTGCTGGATGCAAGCTGGCAGCGTGGTCAGCTCATATCTGTGCCTTGGCCATTCGCAGGGGTATCCGGTGGAGCATAGAGAATCCTCGATCCAGCCGCTTGTGGGAATTTCCTTTGATTGAGAGTTTGTTTGCGCATCCAGACACTATGCTGGTTGACTTTGATCAATGCGGTTTTGGGGCTGCTTTCAAAAAGCCTACCAGATTGATGACAAACTTTTCGGGACTGCTGGGACTTCGGCGACAGTGCACACACACAAAACATGTCGAGGTCCTTAAAGGCAAGGTACGGGTGGATCTGGGATACGGCGTGAAGTGGGTTAACAGGACAACACTAGCAGGAGCTTATCCAGATGAGCTGTGTGATGAATGGGCTCGAGTCTCTTGCCTTGGTGTCTCACATCATGCTGCATTCCAGTCTTACCCAGAGAAAGCCGCCGTTGGGGCAGCAGTGTTTGAAGCTCGGACAAAACAGCTCAGAGTTCCAGCCCCAGAAGACTCGTGTATCTTTGGAAGCAGGAACATCCTTGACGCAATCACGTTTGGTCAACACTCGAAAACGGTAGCGTCAAGAAGAAGATTGCGGCGGCGAAGAAACCAAGCCATCCAGAAAGCCAAGGCCGCGGTCAGTGCGACTGCCCGAAACAGTTCCTAAAGCTCACCAGCTTAAGATGTTGAAGATATCCCGGTTAACTTTTGACCGGTACTCTGCATTTGCACAGAACTTTGAAAACTGGGCCAAGGAGAATGGCAGGAGCCTTTCAACCCATCGCAAGGTAGATGAGGCCATGTGTGATTACCTCAATGATCTTTGCTAAGCAGGTGAACCTTTTAGTGTTGGAAATTATGCTGTTTTCGGATGGATCAAGATTCGGTCGCAAATTCATTTGGATCCAAAGTTTCAACTGCCTTTCTCTCGAGAAGCTTTGAAAGGATGGCAGAGCCATTTTCCAGGACACTCAAGA
The DNA here is from genome assembly GCA_009767595.1 of Symbiodinium kawagutii. Taxonomy (NCBI): domain Eukaryota; class Dinophyceae; order Suessiales; family Symbiodiniaceae; genus Symbiodinium; species Symbiodinium kawagutii. The sequence goes on along the minus strand of VSDK01007512.1, from coordinate 110,842 downwards.
ACGGGTGTTGATTTACAGCTATGGGACCTTGTGGCTTTAGAGGCTTGCAATAGAGGTTACTTTTTGTGTGCAGCTGCTATCATTCTACAGGGGGATGCATACCTTCGTCCTTGTGAATTGTTTCAGCTGACCAAACAACATGTCATCAATCCTACTGGTAGTCGCCAACACAACATCTGGGGTATCATTATTGGTCTTCTGGAAGCTGGTAAGCTTACGAAAGCCGGTGAATATGATGATGTGGTTCTTTTCAACTCCAAGGGTTGCAGCGATGTCAACAGTGTCATTCGCTGCCTGTGGAAACGCAAGCAGTCTCAGGGTCAGGGCCTTTTCTCTCCTTTGACTATGGAGAAGTACAACAGGCAATTCACAGAGTGTTCGATAGTTGTTGGTCTGGGTCACTTACGGTTGACTCCTCACTGTCTTAGGCATTCGGGGGCTTCACATGACGCATACCACAACATCCGTGATATACATGAGATTCAAGCTCGAGGGCGTTGGAAAGCTGCCAAGAGTGTAACTCGATACAAACGGCCTGGACGTATGTTGCTCTCTCAGTCCTCTGTTCCGCGGAAGATTTGGAGGTGAGCCATGACTGCTCGCAAATGGGTGCGTTCAGTTTTGGGCCAAAGCAATTTTCTGACTCTCTTGTGGATCTCCAAGCACGCCATTTTAGTGTTTGCAATTTTTTCTCCATGTGGCTTCGCCCAAGCTCTTTTCAACCTACGGGCTACGGGTGATGTGTGAATTCAGACTTCTTCGAATCAACCTTCAAGATGAGAAGCTTGAAGTTCAGATGCCATTGTCGGGACTTGGTCAACGTCAGGTGGAACCTTCAGTTGAGCTTGCATGAGGATTGGCTGGGACTACAGTCATTGCTGAAAAAGAGCAGTGAATCGTGCTGGGCTGGGTTAGGTGGAGTTCCTTCACAATGGCCAGCTTTTGCGTGTTTTGTGAGATGCAACCGATCAAGCCCCATTCGATATCCTCAAGGTTTTTGGTTTCCCTGGTGGAGTTCCTTCACAATATATATATATATATATATATATTACAACAAGCAACAATAGTAGGGAATATCATGGCGCGTCAGCTAGCTGTGCACCTTGACGGTTCGCAAGGGACTTTCATGATTAATGATCGTTAAACGTTCTGCTGGAAGCCAAAAAAAGATTTTTTCTAATAGGTAAACCCTTTATGAATGGTGGATTTCCCACTGCTAGGTTAGTTATATAGTGTAAATGGATCCGTTGAGAACTGGTTCTTATGGATGCATACCCATGATCATTTATGGATGTTGGATGTTGTGTTGACCCAGAACTCATTGTGATTACCAATGACCAACCGATAATTTGTAGTGCCAGGGAATAACCATCAACCACAACCGTCTTGGAGCCATCTTAAGCATCATTAAGCAACCACCCAACATTAGCCATCGAACAACAAGAAAAGGCTAAGTTTTGCATCTGTTTTGGCTCGAGCAGATTTGGTTCAACGCCCAAGAACGAAAATCAGCCGGCTCTTTGTTCATATTCTTGGGGGATCGTCTTGTTTCGCTAAGAAATGAGAATGGTTCAATACCAACGCAACCCTGGCTAGTGTGTCGCATCTTAATCGCAAACCTGTGCCTACTCTGTTCATAGCCTGATGCGAACGACGAAAGTCGCCTATTCAGACCACCTTGTGCCTATGATCCGTGAGCGTCCCAAGGATATTTGATGGCCATTGCAGACACCGAGGTTGATTTTCTAGTAGTGCACATCCGAACCCTGGTCAGCTTCAGTACAGTGTTTGCAACAAACAATATTTCCACTAGCTTTTGACAACATGGTTGGAACTTTTGGGGATGATACCATTTGTCCAGAATCCGTTAAAAAGACCAATCGCAATTGCAGTATTGCTCTCTATCATATCGCTAGAGACCACTAGTTGGTGGTATACTATGTTCTATCCATATTCCTAACAACGATTCTGCAGTACCAGCGAGATATTCCTTTTGAAGAGCATTCACCATGTCCAATCCTTTCCACGTCGGCCGCCCTCAAGTGATGACCATTCCTGGCAGGCTGGAACCACCTCCCACTGCGGCGGACAAAGCCAAGGACTGGTACTCCCCTGATCTGCTTTCAATCCATGCAGACTCTATGGGGCACTTGTTGGCTTCACCTCGAAGATATGATTGACTCGTTTCAGCAAAAATCGACCGATTCATACGGCTTGAGAGGTCCCGGGCTCGTTGAGGAAAACAAGCAGATTCAAGGGTCGTTGCGCGCTCATGAGAATGATTAACTAAATGGTGGTTCTTGATATTTGTTGATGCTTCACTATGTTTCGTGATTGGTCGATGATGGTTCAGAGTGCTTGATGATTGTTTGATTGTGATTGAGCATGGTTGAGAATGAATACCATTGCTGATAGATATTGGGACAGGGGGACCCTCTACATGGATCATGAATTGATCATTGAAAAGTCTCAATGAAACATGGTTTGTCTTGAGGAGGAAGACGAAGCAGGTGGGCTGGGTTCACAAAATTTGCGGCGGCGAGGAATGTCAGAACCACGGGGTGACGTGGGTGTTTCCATGTTTGATTGATACTAAACCTGAGGGGCGAGTGGTTGGATGTTTGGTGGAAACACCGTTTTGGGGATTATTCGTGCCCATTGAGCATTCTGAAGTGGTGTTGGGGTACCTATCACCAGTTCAGGATAGAATTGAAGTAGATCTTTGGCTGGCACCGTGGCACTGGCCAGCATTTTTGTACCTGAAAGGAGCCACCGTGCCTTGATTACTGACGCTTGGACCTACCTAATGGTCCAAAGTAGGGGCAGGATCAACGGAGGTGGGGAGACTGCTGCTGCGTTCGCTGTGACGTTCAGGGATGGACCTTTACGACGCGGGAACGACCAAGTTCCATACCCGTCCATGGCTGAGATTCTTTCTGGAGAGGTCTGCTGCTGATGATTTCGGTGCAGTGCTGTGGTCAACCAAGAACTACAGAAAAACACACACACCATATCACACCACTTTATTTGAGGGGAGTCATGTTGCACCCCCACCACTGTTTATAGATGATGGTACCCTCTAAAAGTGTTGAATTGTCCCATTCATCATATTTTGGTTGGTTTTCCCATCAGTCTCTGGTAGCATAGCTGGCTGGAAAAATGGCTGGCCGTTCGGAAATCCATCTGATCGCGATCCAGCAGGCGAGAGCTGTAAACGATGAGTGATGACACTTTTCCATGTTTTCTCGTCCCCTGTCATGAAAGTAGATCCGTTCACCACCTCAGTGGCTCTTCTATCACTAGATCCTTAGTGGATGGATACTTGGACCACAATGAACCATGGCTGGGGGCTGGGGGTTGCCACCACCTTGAAAGATCCAAGGGGCCATGGCGATGAGGTGACGCCTTGGGCTTGCTGGGCTCCAAATGCGTCATGATCACCGGGGAGGCTACGCTGGGAGGGCGGAGGTTGGGGAGTGGTGATGGTGAGACTTGCGGTTGCGAGGGAGTTTGGCAGCTTGGTAAAGGTTGATCCAAGACAGGGTGACACTTTGGCACTTTCAACCAGACAAGTAATGAAAACTGCTTGGTGGTTTCAAGACGTTTTAGAAACAATCTCAACTTCAAACCATTTTGGGGCGCAGCAAGTTAGCAGTAGAACAAGCAACCAGTTTGCACAAACGATGCCTTGGGACAATGTTTCAGTACCATATGGTTTCTGAAACTTGGGGTACCCCCAAATCATCCAAGTCATTAATCATTTGTTTGACCAACCATTTTGGGTCCCCAATTTTGAGAAATCAATCATGTAACAACCATCATCAGCCATCATCAACCAATGATATAGTGTTTTTCCTGCTTTTAGAAACCTGCGTACAGTAGTTGTTTAACCATTATTGTTGGTAATTATCCCCTATCCCTATTGTTTACCATGGCTATTACATGCTATTCTATATGTCAAAAGCCCCATATCATAGCATTTGGAGCGCAAGCAGCATTGACACGCCATTTTTTATCAGGTCTCCGAAGAGACCCTGGGCAGCTTTGCTGCAGCTGAAACACCTGAGGAAGCTAAAGAGGCGCTCATAATGGAATTTCATGATGCTTCAGGTGGTCAATGATGGTGGTTTATGATTGTCAACAACGATGGTCAATGGGTATCAACAATATGATGTCAATGATGGTCAATGATGGTTAATGTTGATGCTTCACATTGATGGCTAAGGATGGTCAACATTGAAGGTTTATATATGCTGGTTTATGTGGTGAACATGAAAGGTGTGCTTCATAATTTGTCAATGGTGGCTGATGATACTCAAATTATGAAGGGTCATTGCTCTGGATGATGGCAATGGTTAGAATCGCTTCAGGGGTATTAACGGCCACCAAGAACAGCCCGTACAGTTGCCTTGAAGTATTCGAGAAATTGTGGTTCTGAAAACATGATGCACCGAAAATCATGGGGATGTACCAAGCATGCCAGGGTCGGCCTTGGATTCCTCAAACATGAGGATGCTCCGGCCGGAACTATGCCTTTTTGCAAGAAAAGAAGGGCCCCTCTGACTAAAAGCAACCAGTTTCAAAATTTCACAATGTAAATCTGCTATAAATTTGCTTTAAATCTGCTACAATCATTTTTACCCCGCAACCGGCTGCCAGAGAGACAGCTGGACACCAGCGACCACTGGGTTGACCTTCTCCACGTGAAGCTTCCCCAGGTGCTCACCGAAGCCGGCGCCAGCCTTCAACACTTCGGCGACCTCTCAGCTGTGGCCGGGAGCTCAGACGACGCTACCATTACCATTGCTGTGGGGCACTGGAGATAGAAACTGGTAATGGTTTTAGTTAGCTGGTAATGGTAAAAATTGTAAAACTGGCAATTTTTTGTTTGTTTTAGCTACTTTTCGCTGGTTTTAGTTGGTACAGCCGCATCTTTTGGAGGTCATACTTTGGCCATACACCTCGAGAAGATATGGAAATGCAAGCCGTGCCATATCCTAAAAAAAATCAAGACCCTGTTTGCTGGTGGAGTGGTACTGTATACCGTAGGGGATGTTATACTTGTGACCAAACACGTGGTTTTATGGCCCCCACACTTGGGAAAGTACGGGAAGTACATGCGCAAGACAACTGAAAGTCATAGGAGTTGGTCGAGCTATCCTATGAATCAAAGGTTATTACTGTATCTGAAATGATCGCAATTGTTCGCAAAACACCATTTTGTTTCTCAGGGTTCTAAACTCACTGCATGTCAACGCATCTCATACATGGAACAGACCCACAATAAAACCCTATGACTTCCGGTCATTTCCACGCAAAAATCATCGGAAATCCCAGCCGTGAGCTACATCAAAGGTTGATAAACCCTAGCTGCAACCCATGGGTGGTGACCCAGGTGATCTGTAAGGTACCTCCATGGCATGGCGCCACCAGCACCACCAGGTGCCTGACTACAAGATCGCTCGGCGTCACCGCGGCCGGAAAGCGGCGCATGATCTGCTGGATATCACGTTGGTAGATGGTGTGCCTGGGCGACAAGTCCATGGTGGTGACAGAAGGGAACAGGATGGGGATGGGTCCAATGTAAATCAAGGCATAAGTGGATCTAGTGGTTAGTTAGCCTGTTTATGATGGTTTATGGTTGATATAAGATAGGGATGAACAATTATGGATGATTAATAAGCAACCATCGCACATGGAGGATTTAATTACCAACAATAGTGGGGAAATCAATGGTGAATTCTGGTGCATCAGGGGTACGGGGTGAACTCACCCACAGCCTTGTGGGGATTCAACTAATCAATGGTTGCTTAGCTGGTCTGTGCTCGATAATGGGGATAATTACTGACCAACGATTATAGGGGATATGCCAACTATAATCTGGCTATGGGTTAATATCAACCAACCAAACAACGAAGGTGGACATCCCAACAAAGATTATTCCCAATTCCCAAGACAATACAACATCCAATATGATATTTGATAGTGAGCCATAATAAATCATGATACCGATGCAGAAAATATTGCCATAGGTGATGTCGCAGGGAATGTAGTGCACTAACTAACGATGATATGTCGAACGCCAATAGCCCTTTCTGGATCCTCCCTCCTTCCCCCTTTTTCACCACCTTTTCTCTTGGTGTGGGCAGCTTTTTCAGTGGAAGAACCATTCAGAAAAATGGTGGTTTCTCAAACTAGGGTACCCCCAAATCATCCACTATGAGCCATTGATAGTCTAGTAGTAAGCCGTCCATAAGTTTGGGGGTTCTCATTCCCAGAAACCACCATTTTTGTTGTCCCCTATGAGAAACCCCCCATTATCCATCATCTACGAGTTCCATACTCAGCATGCTAGGGAAGTTTCATGGCTACCATTTTGTGGCTACCATTGCTAATTTACCTGAACACATCCTTCCAATGGTGGGGAATGGTACATTTTGTGGCTACCATTCCTGAACACATCCTTCCAAAATGGTCACATCCTTACCAGATTTTTTTCTGCTACCATTCTGTGACCATTTTGGTTCAGGTCAAAGGCGGCGAAGGGAAGTACCTCTTCGAGCCCGACCCAGCGACTTGGATGATGGTTCTGGTGCCGGCTGCGGATGTCATGGCGACTGAGATCCATTGATGTGCCATGTATAGGTGGTTGGGAGGGAGCTGTAGCTGGGGCCCTGGCGGATTGATTGGAGCTACATGTATCAACCCTTCGGTTTAGCGTTAGTACTTTTGGAAGATCCAATGTGGCTACAGAGGTCTTGATAGCAACATTTGAAATATTGAACACGCATTCTCACTGAAGAAGCGTATTCAGAAAATCATCGTTCTGTGCAATCAAAAGGACATAGAAGGATCAACTCCATAGAATGGGAATGTTAGACTCTTAGACTGGAGACTCCTCCTTGGCTGCATGAATGATACTCCATGAGGTCACAACCAACTATAGCCAAAGCCAAAGGTATGTGAACATCGCAACAGTGCGACCAGTTTGGTGTACAGGGGCGCTTTACCACAGTCATGTAAGGCTTCCACATGCTTCCACTATTGGACGATACTAGCTGCTCGATACTGTACACAGATGCGAAGTCGGATTTCTCTGATGATCATATTGTAGGAGACCCAAGGTTTCGCAGCTGTACTTTTCCACATACCGAACCCTGGGGTCAGATCTGAACCAAAGCAGTCGAAAGAAAAATGATCTTTATTGTACACCATTCATGGAGCACCCCGATTTCAGGGTGGTTCATGTTGCTGGTGCCATTCGGACAACATCACAAAGCCCCAGCTGTAAGGAATCTCCGAATGGCAAGCGGCGGCCTGAGAGTGGCAGAGCAGACGATGTAACTGAGCCCTTAATGATAGCAGCTGTTGAGTTGAAATGATTAGTGTATTGATGATGAATCACAATTCCTTTTGGTCAGGTTGGTTCGTGACCATGATTCAATCAAGTTGGTTCATGATTCATGAAATAGCCCAACAGTCAAGTTATTACCGGATTGGTCGATCAATCGAGTGGTTGGTTGAATTGATGATGGGATGGCTGGTTTGCTGGCTGGTTGATAGTTTCAAGCAACGTTGGAGTATGGGGTAAACCAAAAATGGCTGGTATATGATGGGTGCAAGAATGGAGTTATAAACAACAGCCCAAAGTGATTGATTGATTGTTTCAGGTGATTGTGGCTGATTAGCTCTTCAGCGGACAGATGGTAAAGAACATAGCAGCAGTGTTGGTGGGAATCATTTGTTTTTGCATGTTTTCTTGAAAATAGTGCTGTATAAGATTATGAAGGTAGATATTTGAATACATGCATTTTTTCAGATAATCAGACACATACTTCTTCCGACTCACCACAAGGGCTGGAACACAAGAACGACATCCACCAGCTAGCAGCTAGCACACAGCAGGCACAACCCATGAAGAGCCCACGAAGTGGGTTTAAGTAGGCATGGATCCATCCCAAACTTTCAAGTTGAGCTATTTCCACAATAAGTCGTATTTTCCCAGCATTGTATCATGCTATTGTTTCATAATAACTAGTTATCCATAACAACTAGTATAGCTCAACTACATCCACGATATCTAGTCTAGTATTGGTAATTTTCCCAGCATTGTTTGTATCATGTTGAACCTTACCTTGCCACGACCTGCAGTCTTATGGACGTGAACTCACGCCACACAGATCCAAAAGCGTCAAAAATCATTGCTCATATTGAGTGTAACCATATACTGTTCAACTTATACTGCCCAAATTTCATGACAATTCTTGCTTCACAATGATCAACCTCCATGGCAAGTCAGTATCAACCCATAGCGCTTGGTCCAACGCGCGCGTTCCTCACGCGTTCCTCAGGGTGCTGAACATGGAGAGTTTGGGACGCAGCGGCGACCCCAACTTCGAACGAGTGCGGAGCTCTGAATGCCATGGAGATCGTTTGGTCACATGGAGTCGCTGCAAGTTTGAACTGAGGGTAGTTGTCTGAGTTCAGATTTTTTGGGCTCAGCAAGTGGGCATCGGTGGTTCTTTTTCGGCTGAAAGAAGGTGCAGGTCGTAAACCAGTTGGCAGATACTGTACTTGTGCATTGGACATTTGATTGGTTTAAGCCAACGAAGACTTCTGGAGTTCACAAGTTTCCAACGCAGCATGACTGGGACCTTGGCGGCTCTCCCAAGAGTGTCAGCTTAGCATCACCATCACAGTGGCTTCCAGGGCAGGTTTGAGACCCTAGTGACCCCAGGTGACCCCATTCACTTGTCAAACTGTCTGATCTGAGGTCGTGTACGTGCCATTTGTACCAGATATGATTGCACGCGTGGATGCTGATCGTGCTGGTAGCACAGTGCCTCACTCAGAGGTTGAATGTGCCGGATTACTATTGCTACTGTAGCCAATGCTGGTTAATCACGAACAATCATGAACATAAGATCCAGCAATGGGTATATATCAAATAATCAAGTACCTTAGTTTTGCTGCAGTATATGAAAGACATTCTTTTTTTTTACTTGTTCTGGTTGTTGTTTGCTGATGGTTGTTGTTTCTACCTCCAAGATTGCTGCATCAAAAACCAGGAAATTGAATCGATTGATCGCCAGCTACCTTCCCAAGGTGTACTTCACCTTGTCAGAAGACTACCTAGAGGCCTGGCTTCAGCTGCAGGTGTGGACGAAGAACATGAGAGACTCTTCAGCTGAAACGGAAGCGATGATGATGATGATGATGGTGATGGTAACGGTGATGATGATGATGATGGTGATTTTGAACCTGAAAACTATTGTTAATATCATTAACCAACAATAAAGACTATCATTGAGATAGATATCATTAAAAACTAGCTAATCAACTTAACCAGCCAACCACTATTTGGTGGTTTCTTAGAATAGGGATACCCCCAAACTGGTTGGTTTATTAATGGAAATGACAATTACTGGATGATAGCTGGGGTCCCCTATGGCTTGAGAAACGCCGATTTGGCCGCTAACTAGCCGACAAATCGACCATTGTCCAGCAATCAGCAGCTATTGTTAACAACCTGGTGTTGATTCTCGGTAGTCACCTATTCAACTCAACCAACCAACCCCTAGTGCTTGCAGCTGAACCAACCAAACCAACCAAACCAACCAAACCAAACCAACTTAATCCACTTAACCAAGTTAATCCACTTAACCAACCTGACCAACTTAATCAACTCAACCCAACTAACTTCCCAGCTGCTGGGTCAGAACCAGCATCCTTCAGCTGCCGCAGAAAACGTCCTTCAGCTGCCGCAAGCGCATCGTGGACGAGCGCGGGCTACTGGTCATCCCACGAGGACCTCACGTGCGGTTGGCCCAGCGCGGGCAAGCAACGGGGATAGGTTTTTGGGAGCCCTGCAGGGGGGCCTGGAGGTGCCATGGTTCCTGTGACCTATCGTTACTTGTAGGGGTTATAACTAGTTAAACCTATATAGTGACCTGGATGTGCCATGAATATGAGCCTTGAAACCATGAGCCATGTCCACTGCTCAGAACTGGGAACTAGCCGTGGTGATAGGGGTTAGTTCAGCTACCTTATAGGGTGCACCATGGTTGGAACCCCGGCTGCACAGTAGGGTGAGGACAAGCAAACCATGAGCAATTGAAATGGTCAACTTCCAAGATGGAATCATGATGAAAAAATCACTAGACAACCTTGGATGTTAACAATTGACTAATTCATGTAAATTGATGTTTGGGCAACCTCAAGTTAGGTGACTATTTCTTAACTGTACCACTTAATGGCATATCGCTAACCTAAGTTAACCAACTACAGCAACTATATGTAACTATACTGATCCACTTGTCCCGGGTTTTTCAATAAATTACAGTATAGTGTTCCCCCATAGCGAAATAATCGAGCGGGGAAACATTGTTGATGGTCAACTAGGAATTTTTCAAATTCGAATTGATGTTAGCAATGGTGGTTGGTTGGTATTGTTCATACTTATGGTATTGTTTCTATGAATACTGAACCTATCTTGATATTTATCATTATGATTGGTGAACTACCAATGTTGATAGTGGTTTTAAGTTAATCATTGCTATGACTATTGTTGACCACTCTTAACCACTATTAATCACTACTTTTCATTCAACCCTATTGATTCAGTCGTTCTTACTAATCACTATTATTGAATATCAACCATTCATTCCTACCACTCGGAATCCCTATGAAATTACAACCACTATCAATCACTATCTTAACCACTCTTAATCACTCTCCTTTCATCCCATCCATTCATCATCACTTGCCATCCACTCATCCACCCCCTTCCTCCAAGTCCTTTCATCCACCCCCCTTCCTCCAAACTCCCCTGCTCCCGAGAAGCTACTCACCCACAACTCTTCCCTTCCTCCAGTCGCTTCGCCCCCAACCGACCGCCCCTTCTGAGGTCAAGGCGCTGCTTCCGCCCGAGGGCAAGTCCCACGCGCTGCGGCGCCGCGATGGCAAGCGCCTGCCGCTGCACGGCACGGCGCCCGCGGCGCCCGCCGACATGCGGGCGGCC